>JBBPLV010000418.1:0-19908 GCA_038089975.1 Boletellus ananiceps | reverse complement strand
CAATCGGCAATCTTGGGGTGTATGTTCATGTCAAGAAAACATGTACTCATGTGCCACTCTACACGACTGTCATCGCCAACCCATCCGTCAGGCAGGGCGGTTCCAGAGGAGAGATTCCCATCTCTCCGGTGCCCAGTCTCATTGGAGGGCTCTCCGTCAAGTCACAAGAGCGTCTCCCGGCACGTCACTCTGATGTCGTTCTGTCGAGCAATTCGTTGGGGCTGGCTGCAAGGCGACCGTCATCTATGCGCACAAACAAGTAGATTTGGTGGGGTGACAGAGCCTATCGGTGACCGAAGAGGAAATCACGCGTGTTGGCCTTTGAGTCGCGCACTATTCGGAGCGCAAGTGGTACAGAGAGCACAGGCGGGCCGAAAGCACTACACCTACACACGATCCCAATTTCCCCTCACGAGCCCCTCTTACATTCATGTCTGGAGTGGTCGTCGTGGATCAAGTCGCTTCAGCTCTGGGGAGGTCTTTTCAAGCCTGACCTCACTAGAGGTGAAACAGTCCTAGGGGATACAGATACGTGAGTGGTGGTAGCCTGGAGGTCCAGTATACAGAGATCCTAGGGAACGAGTCTTTCTTGTATGCTCGGTTGGAGTGGTATCATGGGATAGCTACCGTATCGTCATACTGAGTGACCTCACCAATACCGAGGGGAACCACATATCTGCTAACTTTACTGGAACGGCGGGGGGCGCAGAAGCAACCAGAACCAATATTACGACGCCCTGATCTGCAAGCATACTATGTCAATCGTCCAACAGAGGATTAGTTTGGCTCGACCATGACGTTACCATGTCTCGGAGAGGTCGGGATGGTGGGATATCATTTGAAAACTGCCAGAAAGTGTCCGTTAGGGTTATTGTGGGGAGCCGCCCCCCCACCGATGACCAGCATTGTTGATTAAAATTCCAATGTGAATCTTCCAACCTTGCAGACTCTGGTCGACCTGGCTTCTGGCCTCTTGCTAGGCACAACACTACAGCCACGTCTGAACGTACTTCTGACCACGGCTGTTTACCAGACAAGACCTATGCGGCAATCAGTAACGGACCTGGCAAGCATCGCATCCAACGATACTTTCCTCAAGAGCAATACAACCAAACGAGTAGATGTCGCTCTTTGTCGTCCTTTCAACCACCTTCTCTGGATCAATCTGCTCTGGCGCGACCCACCGCAATGCTCCCGGTCGCACGGTGGATCTTTGCAGGTAAGCCAATGCTTCTGGAACATTCCCCACTGGGGACGCATATCCGAAATCGGACAGCCGGGCAGTGTAGTCTTCGTCGAGAAGGACGTTATTCTGTCAACCGATCAGACAGAAACAACACTTGTGATTCTGCTCCGACATACGCAACTCAGGTCACTGTGGACGATCTGGAGAGAATGCACTTTGACCTGTCGTTATTTTCGGTCTGTGGAAAACGTAACATGACGCGCAATAATGTAGTCCGTTTGCGATATTGAGCAGCTATTGCGCAAAGATCGGAGGACATGAAAGGTGCTGGCATTGTGAGGACGGACAAACTGGAGTCGGTGACCGACACCGAGATTGTGATCATGATCCTCTAAAAATCGGTGAAGGGATCCGTTTGGCATCCATAACGACACCAACGACATCGCACCCCGCAATCCGAACCCGCATGCGATACCCAGAAATGGAACCACATTCTTATAGTCGAGCCGCCGCCAGATTCCAAGTTCTCGTTGGAGCATCTACGCAGCAATAAATCACGCCGTTCGTTACGGGGTCTGCATGAGATGTGTTACCTTAGGACATCTATTGCCCATATCTTCGTCTGATCCAAAGCTGAATCGAAGTGCCTTCACTGTAATCTGAGGGAATGGGAAGTCGCACATATTCTGAATCGCATGCGATGACCAAACCTCTTTGTAATAGTCTCAAAGCAGACATTTATAGAAAACCACCGCCAGCAAAATGTTGATCGCTGTCTTTGACGATATTTCATTCGGACGAAAGACTTGTGTGAGACAACTATGACATAGGATAACGGAATGAGATGCATACCTCACGTTCAGAACTCGATGGCATTCTACTGGAGTCAACATGGTGTAGATGGAAAGAACCGCCGGGGGAATGTGCCACAAATATATCTTTCCATCTGACCCTGCTGACGTGAAAATCGACCACAGGGAGAGAAAAAAACTACATTTATATCTCCATCATATGGTAGAGGTTCTCTGACAGGTTCACCGGTAGTTGCATGCCAGAAGCGGACTGTTTGATCGTGGGAAGCACATGCAAGGACTGACCGTCTGGAGAGTGCAATCGAACCAATCAGCTTGGTATGGCCTATCCGTGGGCCCCCAAGCAGTTCTCCTGTGGCAGAGTTCCAGCGGTAAATCGAGGTGCCTAAAAATGCAAGGGAAAAGAACCTGCTACTATCCTCGCGTGACCACAAAACCTTCTGGAAGCATCCCTCACGCGCAATTGAAAGAACATGTGTTCCGTGAGTGATATCATACAGTTAGATGCCGTGGGTCCTGTACATAGTTGGATGGGACCACCTGCAACGGCAAAGAAGGGACGTCTACGCTTGAAAAAATGGTACAGGGAGACTACTCCTTTCCTCGCTGATAGTCTCGTAGGAACTTGCCGAGCGCATAACGCAGCCCATTATACTCCTTGGCGAACGCGGCAGCAACAATGTTAGTCGTCCGGGCTAGCTTAGGAACATACTTCCGCACGGCCTTGACGCCATCTTGCGGAGCAGAGAAACGATTAGAGAGCTCTCTAAGTAGGGCAATGCCCTTAATACGCCATCCACAAAGCTCGCATCGAGACCTCCTTTGTACAGTTTCGAAGGAATGTGCTGAGGGTGGCGGAAACTGGGACGCTTTCACTGTTGCTAATGAGCGAGGCAGTCTGCAGGAAGGTGTCGAGGACATCCTGGGAGTTGATAGGAACCTTGTCCAAAGCCACGTCGCCGTGAATCTACGACAAGAGAATCAGAAAATGCGACAGAGGCAAACAGATGCACGTACGACGAGATCGGGCTTGTCGTCCAAATATTTAAATTCCTCCATAACGTTTGCCCCCATTGCACCTTTTAGGCTGACAGCACCCTTCAACATGTCGAACTCCAGCCCTAACTTGCCTTTGATGCTATTCTCCTCGGGAGACTCGGATTTTCTGGCGACGAGATTGACGATGAGGCTGCCGCTATAGACGATGGATAAGACAAAATGGGCAGCTAGCTTAGTGTTGATGTAGTCCTCTTGCGAAACCTGGAGAGCGTTATCCCCCAGGGCGTCTTCAGTGAAGAGAATGCGCTTCTCGCTGTGGCCCGTCTTGAGAGCGAGGGCGTACGCACACTCATTGGTGCTGGCCTTCTTGTCGCTAACGTACGAGGCCGAGCCGGAGACCTTGATGAGGCCACCGAGAAAGTCGAGAGCTTGGCGTTGATGTCCAGCAGGTTCGCCTTGTCCTCGCGAATCGTGGAGTGGCTTACGGAGAGATTGGTGTTCCTGACGTCGGTCACGACCTCCTTCGCCTTGTCCTGAGGGTAGAGCTGGACTCCAAGGAATTTGCCCGAGCATTGGTCATAGAGCTCGCCGAGACGGAAGACGCGGCCGAGAGCGGGGATGTGAAAGACAGCAGTAGGGGCAGGTGAAGCGACAGCGACATCAAACCGAGAGACGATGCACGGGTCAGGCAGTGGGTTCGACAGGGATCGTCTTGCTGCGTGTCCTGTCTGCGTCGCGAGATATAAACGCTTGTCCGCACGCACGCTGGCTGGTCTTGGAGTGGGAATACCGTATTGCGCTTCTCGTCTCCAGCATCTCATCACCAGCTGCTGTGAACGTGTCGGGAGGTGGACAGCGTTGCATTGCTGGAACGCGATGAGTTGTTGACGATGGTATGTCGAGGACCTTTGCAAATTGGCACTTGCGATCCCTCATGCAGGCAACGTGGGTCAGTCCGAACTCTGACAAACTCGTATCGTTGAGTTCAACCAGTGTCACTCTCTCCCGCTAAAGGATATCTCACGGCAGGCACTCAAAGCTGCTTGGAATTAAATATTCGAGACGAGAAAACAAACCCATAAGGCTTTCTTGAAGATCACAATGCGATCACCATCCAACAGGTACTCGATAGGCCCATGATATGTCTATCTAAAAAGTTTGGTATAGACGAATAACTACGCAGCAGAACACTCACCTATACACGTTGCCTCTTTTGGGAGCGACCTGCATATGATTCAGCCTCGGTCATTGGATTGAGCAAGTCTCCAAGACTATGCCTCGTCAGCTTTTTTGCCAGTGGCGTGCGATGAAGATTATTTTCCAGCAATCTATCTGGGCCCGACATGTCTGAAGGGCTGATCGACAGGGATATGAAAATGAGTATATTAAACTGAGATAATCATTGCATACCGTTCCCTGTGGCCCTTGTTGCCAGCTACCGGGTTGACATGACTTCCCAAGTCACCCTTGACAGATTCTGGTTGGCTTGGAAGGGACAACGATTCATTCACCAGAGAATTGACCTGACTCAACCACAGTGTCACCAAGTCTTTCAGGGGTCGCGACACTGGGGAATGGTCCAAGAATTGCCGAACAGTGGAGATTATCATCTCCACAGCAGGCCGCTCCTGCACCTGAGACCAGCACTGTTCAATCAAACTCCAATGCGAATCCTTCAACATCTCGCACTCTGGTCGACCTGGCTTCTGGCCTGTCGCCAAGCGTAAAACGACGGCTACATCCGATTGCAATTCAGACCATGGCTGTTTACCAGACAACACCTGCAATACGATCAGAGTGGTGTCATCTTTAATGTCCAACGTACTCGCCTGGACAGCAAGGCATCCAAACGAGTACACATCACTCTTTGGCGTCCTCTCAAGCACATTGTTTGGATCAATCTGCTCAGGTGCGACCCAGCGCAATGCTCCCGAACGCCTAGTGTTCCTTTGCAGGTAGGTCAATGCCTCTGGAACGTTCCCTATGAGGGAAGCATATCCGAAATCGGCCAAGCGGGCAGTGCAATTCCCGTCGAGCAGGATGTTATTCTGTCACTTGGTTAGGACTGAATGGACTATGATGATTCTACTCTCACGTACGCCATTCAGATCACCATGGACGACGTGGAGAGAGTGCACTGTGATCTGTCTCAATTATCAACTCATTGGAAATAGTGAATGAAACACGCAATAATGTAATCCATTTGCGATATCAAGCAACTGTCACGCCAAGTTAGAAGACACGTAACCCATCGACATGCAGTCAACTTACGAAATGAAGGCGATGACCGACACCGAGATTGTGATTATACCTCTCAATGAAACGGTGAAGAGAGCCATTGGGCATCCATGACGACACCAATGACATTGCGTCACACATTCCGAACCCGTATGCGATGCCTAGAAATGGAACCACGTTCCCATGGTCAAGCCTCCTCCAAATTCCAAGTTCCCGACGGAGCATCTACGATAGTGAATCGTGAGTATCAAATTCTAGTGCCACATCTGTCAAGTTACCTTGTAAAATCCGCTGTGTATATCACCAGCTGATTCAAGGTTGAATCGAAAGGCCTTTACTGCGACCTGAAGGCGAGGTAAATTGCATGCGACGGGAGTCATAAGCGATGGTCGAACCTGCGAATTCACGACACCACCGGTACAGTACTGACATCGGTAGACATCGCCAAAACCCCCTCCGGCGACATACTGAGTGCTATGTTTGATGATGTTGGGTGTGAGGTCTAATGGAGGGGGGATATTGACACCAATAGACGTTGGTTCGAACGAATATGGTGATGGTGGGATGCCCTCGTCAAGATACGTTGCCAGAGGTGTCTGTGAGTGTGAAGAGTGATAACTCATTCTAGGTGCCCTCCACAGAAATATTCTTCTGCCCTCCGCTGATGCGACAAATCCGCCGCAGGGGGAGAAACACACTGCCCACACAGGGCCGTCATGCTGAAGAGGCTTTCCCACAGGATTGCCAGTAGCTGCATCCCAGAAACGAACAGTTTTATCCGAGGACGCACTTGCAAGGATGGATCCTTCTGGAGAAAGGGAGAAGGCGTGTATCACATCAGTGTGGCCTGTCCATGGACGTCCGATTGGTTCTCCTGTAGCAAAATTCCAACAACGAATCGTTCCATCGTCCGAGCCAGAAAAGAGCCTGTTGTCGTCGAGTGACCACAACAGACCCCAGATCCATTCGTGACCTGTGAACGGACCGAGAGCGAGTTTGCCATTGCTGACGTCATACACGCTGATGTCTGTGATTGTGCCACATGCAAGTTTGTCGCCGCCGGGAGAAAACGCGATGCTGTAGACGGATTCGCCGACTCGAATGGATCGGATTGCGTTGAATTCCTCCATGCTATAAATAGAAATCGTCCTTCCCGAACAAATTGCAACGAGTCGATCGTCCGGCGAAATTGTGATACCCCACCCGGGGCGAGTCCATTCTTTGACGAGTTGGTGCGATTCGACATCCCAGAATTCGATCTTCCCACGCCAGGATTTGCTGATGATGTACCTGCCATCCCGAGTCACAATCACCTTGCGGCCTCCCGTGCCGTCACAGCCCTGCATGTTGGACCCTTCTTGCTTCCCGTTTTCCACGTCCCAGACACTAACAATTCCCTCACGAGTGCCCACGACAATTCGTCTTGCATCAGAGAGATATGCGAGCGATGTTATTTCAGATGCCGTCGTGAGCACTGAATGTGCCTGGGAATAATCGTCGTCGCCCTCGCATGGTGCGACACTTGACATGGTAGTGCGATAGCAGTTCGTTTGCTGACAAGCTGGCATTTTCGTCGAGGCGAGGTAGTAAGTGCAGGCGCCGAAAATATGAAGGAACTTACTTAAGGTCCACAGCATGTTGCATACACAGGGCCACGCGGTAGATAATGGTGATGCATCGGGCAGTGACTATATCTCAAGCATTAATCAAATTCTGGACTCCCCTCTGTACAGTTCGCGACACATCTACAATCATTAGTGAAACCTCGGCACCACGGAGAGTGGTCAAATCAAACCAGTCGCCAAGATACGCGCTAGGCAAAAAATGCGGATTAACCGAGCCCTCCAACACATTCACAAAACTAGCTTCTTATACTAAGCGGCATATCTCTTTGCTAATCTGCCTTCGTACAGGTCACATCGCTCTAAACCACCATCTCCATCGTATCAGGAAATCAGATACTCCATTCTGCCCACACTGCACCTCGGACGGAACAAATGACAACCCCACTCACTATACAGGAAAGCTCTCGCACAGCAATGCATAAAGTTCAAACATCAGTATGGACAGTCATAGCCACCCTACGACCACTTTTACGTCTACGAGGGAACGGCCGGACCGGAGGGGAATAAGACGGGGATAGACGAGGTAGAAGAGAGGAGGAGGGTAGGACGCCATCAGATCACCTTCACCTATCGAAGGACAGCGCCAAGACCGCCTACAGCCACCAAGGCGTCACCATTTTCTTCTTCTTCAGCGCTTCGCACTCCTTCTCCTGACCGTACGACAGTCCTCGCAAGAGGTCCTAGTACATGAACACCCACCAACGTTGCCCATACATCACACTACACGTTTCGCAGACACCCAGCTACCGCGACGCAGGGGATTGGCGCACCTAAAACGGCCGGCGGGAACGGCGGACTAATAGGGGGAAACCTCACATTAGGGCCCATCTGCGCAATCGGGGGCAGGGGCCCCGTTTTAGCTTGTCAGCTTGTCCTAAATAGAGTACTACTCTGAAAGGACAAAAATATTTATAAAAAAAAAAAAAACCAACTCTCTGGTGAACGGGTCGTCGTCACCATCTCTTCTTTCAAGCCGACAGGTGTTTCCGACGGACGACTTAGAAAGTCCTCTCAACATCAATCAGGTAGCCAACATCAAACCATGATCAAAGGTACGCAGAAATGTTTAGCTTAGCTCACTGTACTCATCTCGGTACTTGGCCATCCATGCCAGATCAACTTCCTCTCCAAGTCGCTTTCCGGCCTGTTGATCGTGGATGGATCCAACAAGAATGGCCGTTACCGCACGCCGCTGGCAACAAAGCAAGCAAGACATAGAGAAACCACGACGCGGAATGTCGCCGGAAGAACCAACATACGCAGGCGTGCATTCTAGACGGCGATCAACGTACGAATTCATGATCATGGGGGTCAATGCGGGTCGCATTCACTCCGGGTATACCCCATGTATCTGGACTCCCTGACTCTGTATTCATGTTAACACGTGCTGATCAAGTCCGTGCCGGACACTTCCTACGACCAACAAGAGTTCTGTCCCTCGTTCAGAATACCCCCGCCAAGCTGTTCTCCCCATCCGTCGCCTCCATCACCCTCGCTGCCATCTCTCTCAGAATTTCCTGCGCGCCTCGTGCCGGACGTGAGATCACAGGTCGTTCGTTCGCCACGCTGCGCAGCACGCGTAGTTTGGCGAACAGCGTCTCGTCGGCCCGAGACAGGGTGTGGTCATCTGTATCCTCATCATCTGGTTGGAGGATTGCGAGGATGATGTACGAGGACAACGCCGACGGAGGCGTTCCAGAGACAAGGTGTGTACTACAGTAATGACGGTGTCGACAGCATTGGTGCTGCCCGTGCTTTACGGGCTCCAGGCGTTGTCGGAACAAGGCCCGTTTGACGCAACGATGTCTTCGTTTGCCTTCTTGCTTGCGGGTGTCGCACGCACGAGTAGTATGGGTGTCCGCAAAGTGCGTTCGAGCGACGAGTTTCAGTAACAAGAGGTACAGTATGTGTTGTCTTTCATCATCTTGTTGCGTTGGCTTTGATCGCCCACCCTGCGGGGTCGTATTACTGTTAGCAGACTGCGGCGCGCACGACTATTGAGCTGTGCCGCGAGTTTGGCGAAAAGATTTTGGACGAAATCATTCCGGTGTCGCAAAACAGGGCACGTGCATCGCCCGACGCGCGTACACGCCAAGGCCGGCGCTGTTCGAAGCGTTTCACCAACCCGAGGAGAGTTCTAGCATGGTTTTTCCTACGTTGGCTGTGACGCAGATGGTGGTGTTCAATGCACGCGCACTCGCATCTCGTCGCCATAGCTGGCAACGCACTCAGCAGACGGGTAGTCACGTGCGCTGGTTGGGTCCGTACAAGTGGAATGCCGCGCCGGGCCAGGTTGTCTGTTGCCTCCGTCCTGACGGCTTTCCGGAAGCCCAAGTGCCGTCGGATCCCTTTTCTGCGTCTGCATTCCGACGAAGCACCCATTTCGCTCAACGTGCTCGCGAGCACGATTTATCAGCAGATGGTGCGTCCGCTGACGAGCCCATGCTCGTGCGTGCACACTGCGCCCTCACTCTCCCCTGCCCGTCTTGCGATCACCTCGCCGTGTCGTGCCCATTTCATCCCCGCCTTGTCTTGCCCTTGCGCCGCCCTGCCCAGTGTGCTCATGTGCACATGCTCTCACGCCCTCGCTCATCTCACTGTCGTCGTCAATGCGCCCTCATTCGTTTGGGAGGCACAAGTCCAAGATCGAGTTTACCCCGGATCCTCCGCATAAAGCAGGTGAGCAGGGTTGGTGGTGTCATAGAGATAATCAGGATATTTGCGAAGGAGTGCGAGGTACCGAACGACGGTGAGATTAGGATTCACATTGTCGGCAGTCATGGGCGTCATGGCAAACTGCGGGATCTTGCTCTGGAGCCCGATCACCTTGGAGACGCCCCCGATGCTGCTCAAGTAGGACGGGTTTGCCCTGGTGGCATCGGAGGGCTGTGGTAGAGATTGTCTCACTTGAACATCGGAGGCAAAGTACCAGAACCACAAAAGCTCTTTCTCCAATGCCACGAGGCTCGGTCAGTACTACTTCGATACTTCGTCGTCATTTGGCAAATCCAGGTTAAGGTACTCTTATACAGCTTGACAGCCTCAGTGTGCAGCCACTTGCTGGTGATATCAGGGTGTTGTCGCTCCCCTTCTGTTGGTCGGGAGGAGATGCATCACCTAAGGTACGTATATGCAGAGGACAAAAATGGAAATGAAAACAAAGGTATATGCACCACCTCAGATATGGAAAGCATAGGCGGCGAACGGGTTCGTACCTGCTTTGGGTGCAGTATCGCCGATGATATCTCAGTATCCTCGTCTCCCTTTTGTTGGTCCGGGCGGGGACCGACTGTGCTCGAAAAAACGGTACTGGGAGCTGGCCTCTTTCCGTACTGATAGTCCTGTAGGAACTTGCCAAGCGCAGAGCAGCGTGTCATGCGTCTCGGTGAACGTAGCAGTGATAGTGCGAGTCGTCTGGGCCAGCTCAGGAACATATCCCTGCACAGCCTTGGCACCATCTTGGAGAACCTTGAAACGGCTGTAGATGTCGTCAAGTGTCGGGAACGCCCTCAGGAGATCGCTGACACTGAGTTGGTCGAGATTGTAGACAAGGCCTCTTTCGTACGCTCGTGCAACAAAATAAGGTATATAGCGGTCATTTGTATAAACAAATGAAAACACTTGAACTCGGAGAATTCGTGTACCTTGCATTGTAAGATTCGTCTGTCAAGGCACTGCGTTGAGAAGAACAAGATGAAGATGAACTGACCTCCGACTGACCGTGGCCGCACGGCGATTGATTTATGATTCTGAAGACCGAATGGAGATGGAGATGGGAACATGACCAGCTATGCGCCGAAGAAGCCGAGGACTATAGCCAACAAACCTCCGACGAGGGCCAGTGGTATTTTGACAATGAGCCCAAGCCAGACTGGAATCGCACCCACACCCATGCCAACTGCCTGGAGTATAGCGAACCAGCTGCCACCTGCCACTGCACCGCTAAAAAAATAACTCTGCGACCAAGCAGCAATTGAACCTATAGCATCCGTCGAACTGAGCGGAAAACACGTGGACATAAGATTCAGGGCACCTGCTATGGATCCTGCAGGCCCAAAGCCGAGCAAGGTCAGAAAAGGCTGAATGACTCATGACTGTGGCATGAACCAGGCCATGACAGCGACCGCAAGCGCTCGAAGGATGTTCGGCATGGTGGATACGACGTCGGCAGGACTGGTGCAAGTTGGTCACAAGAGAAAGCTGTTTACAGTAACTGCCGCCGCAAAGAAGGAAAAGGTGAGTATCTACGCTTAGCCGAGACACGAGGCGCGCGAAGATTTTAGTCTATGCGTGAGAA
The DNA here is from genome assembly GCA_038089975.1 of Boletellus ananiceps. Taxonomy (NCBI): domain Eukaryota; kingdom Fungi; phylum Basidiomycota; class Agaricomycetes; order Boletales; family Boletaceae; genus Boletellus; species Boletellus ananiceps. The sequence goes on along the minus strand of JBBPLV010000418.1, from coordinate 8,751 downwards.
GAGGGCGAGCTCCCTCACCTTTCTCTTTGTTCTCTTCGCATCTCTCGTAGTCGGACTCCGTCGGTAGTGTTAGTCCTCGCTACATTCGTTCTGTTTGCACCCGCCCGCCACTCCCTCTCACAGGCCGCGTCCAAGACATTCACATCGGTGTTCATTCTGTCCGACGCTGCGTCACTCGACTTCCGTCGGGACGAGCTCAGCTGTTTCGGTGCCCAACCCACCCTCACAGCGTGCTCTCCCCCGACAGTCTCGGGTCCAGTTTCGGGCGGGGAAAGCCTCCGGCTTTTCGCTCAACCCATCCTCACTCTACATCTCTACACTTTCGCTTATTGTTTCGTTTCTCACCATCTTCTCTCGCACAGTAGTAGGGCTAAGCACGACCGCAACGCATAGAGAAAAACTTCAGGAAGCAGCGAGTTACATAATCGACAAAACTTACATGCTATGCCATAAGTAGTTACTAACGGTGCTCACACTAACTCACAAACAGAAACACCCGTAGTTCTGCCGACTCACTGGCTGTGCTCTGGCTGATTTGTGGACCTCAGAACTAACACATACTTTCCTGCAGAGTGATCCAATCTCATTGATCGTTCCTACCTGACTAGGTCGGCTCGCTGCGGCACGGCGGCGGCCAATTGGTGATGCGTGATATACGGTAATCGTATCAAACGGTAGTCTTTCGGACTCAGAATAGTTCATCAGCATCGCGTCTCAGGTGGGTAGTTACAGAATAGTTTTCTGTGTGGTATGATTATTTACTATAATGTAAAGAGCTCGTTTACCTTGGCAGTCGACTTACATGCCCTTGGACCAGAGGTTGGAGGAAGTTGGTGCTGCATGACATTTTCGACATGTCCTCCCAATACAGTGTCAAGCGACCCAAGTACGTGTTACATTCGACTGGTCTACGACCCATTTTGGGGATGTATTTTCTTAACGCGCGTGCTATTCAGTGGACGATGTTCTCATGCAGTGCGACTATATTAGTCACCAATCTTGCGACCTGTATTCTTCTTTGCATAGCAATCGTGATCCTGAAGGGGGGTTATGATCTAGTATTATGTTGATAGCAAGTTGGATGATGCATTCGCATGTTCACTAGAGGAAAACTGAAGTTGGAACGACCACTGCTCGTAAGTCAATATTGAACTTTTTACGGTGAACCTGCAGGTCTAATAGAGGAGGTTGCAGATGACCTCCATCAAATTTCTACTGATCAGTTGTACAGCAGACAGTGCGCGCGCGCGTTTCATCGGAATGCGATGTCCAGCGCCGTACAGTGTTCCTAATGGCCAGAAATTAGACTGTCAAGAAGGTGCGTCGGCGTCGACACCGCGACTGATGGTTGAAGATGTAACGTTGTTAGCAATGGGGACTCGGGGCCAGCATGGGAGGAGCTTTTTGGTGGGTTTAGACGTGATGGCACGAAATTTGTATGTCTTCCCCTCTGCTACTCGACCCCAGAGATTCTGCGCTCTTCCATTGACGTCTCTTGGCTCTCAGTCAAGATTTGATGTACTCGGGGTTCTGGCTACTGACAATATTTGATAACGTAAGGCTTCTTTGCACTGGTATTTACTATCCGATCAGGTAACCAAATAATCCGCCCATCATTCCTGCAACGGCGGCCTCGAGTTCAGGGCCCCGCTCTCGGCGCCTCAGCAGGCACACATGAATCCAACGTTCTTGAAGCCCTTGTTTTGGTTTGCACACTGCTACGTTTCCGATTCGGTCCTAGCTTGTTGGTTATCAACCCACTACAGTTCGCCAGCTTTTTTTGTTATTGGCATTATGAGCAAGATAATGGCTGGTGAGCACGCCTGCGTATTTATCAGTATACCGTAGCACGGCGCCCAAGGTCAGCTGCCATGGTTTCCTCAGGAAATCACCGAGTTTGATGGGCCACTTCCCCGGCCATCGGAAGGGGGTACATTGCCTTCCAGATGGCCCCTGGTCCCGTCACAAGTCTATTTCCCGGACCATCATCTGCCAGATCCGCGTCTGAGTTTTTCTAATGTTTCGACGGGAAAGGTTTGGTTGTCACCACCCACGCATTTTATTTTCGAAATACCGCTCACCGCTGCTGCAGTATCCGCAGCCATCTATCATCGTTTCCATCGAAAAATGCAGTACATCGTATTCACCGTGGTGGGAAATCTCTTCTACGAGACTATAAAAACTGGGGATGCCATCCATGTCATTCATTGTCCAAGAACGACACACATTGTAATTCATGGCCATCGAAATCATTGTGAGTTCGTAGCGCTTCTGTCTTGCAATATGGAAATGACGTCCCGCCGTCAGACACCAAAGTCTACCCAGATCCTCGTCATCGGGGGTGGTCCAGCAGGCAGCTATGCTGCTGCTGCACTCGCTAGGGAAGGTTTCGAAGTTCTCCTTCTCGAGGCCTCCAAGTTTCCGAGGTGAGCAGTTTCACATTTTCTGTATATGTCGCGGTATGACGGGAGTCTTGCCATGCTGTCAAGGTACCACATAGGAGAAAGCTTGCTGCCGTCCGTGCGCCAATTCATGCGATTCATCGAAGCGGAAGAAAAAGTCAAGTCCCATGGATTTGCGCCCAAAGTCAGTCGATCTTATGTTGTTGTTACATTCTGTCTGTCGCAGTAAGCTGACAGAGGGGTCTGCAGCCCGGAGCGGCAGTGAAGCTGAATCAGTACAAACGTGAAGGATGTATGTAAAGCGCGTCTGCATTCCATGATCGCATCTTCACCAAAGCTTTGTAGACACCGACTTCATCTCCATCAATCCTAATAATGGCGCATGGAACGTCGTGCGTTGATTCTTGATTCTTCTAAAAGTTGCTTGAGATAAGAGTGAACACTCCCGTAGGTCCGTTCGGAATTCGATGAAATCCTCCTTCGCCATGCAGCCTCCTGTGGCGTACGCGTCATCGAAGAAACCCGTGTCACGGAATTGCACTTCAGCAACACCAACGAGAAACAGCCGGTTGCGGCCTCGTGGAAGAAGTCGTCTGGGGAACAGGGCCGAGTCGAATTCGAGTACCTGGTCGATGCATCCGGCAGAAACGGCATCATGTCGACACGTTACCTCCACAACAGGCAGTTCAACAAAAACCTCAACAACGTTGCGTGCTGGGGATACTGGGAGAACACTGGCAAATATATGCCTGGAACGGAACGCGAGAACGCTATATTTATAGAGGCCCTCGAAGGTAGTTTTTAATAACTTGCGGATATTTATGTACGCTCACGGGCGGTACAGATGAATCGGGCTGGTCTTGGTTTATCCCCTTGCACGATGGATCTACGTCCGTCGGGATTGTCATGGACCAAGATATCAGCATCAATAAGAAGCGTTCTAGCAGAGAGGCTGCCGGCGAACGTGGATATAGCCTCCAGGACCACTACCTCGAAGAGCTGCGCCGGTCGCCTGGTGCCATGGAGTTGATTGGACAAGGCCAGCTACGCAACAAGGATAAACCAGAAGGCGTCAAGGCCACAAGCGACTTCAGTTATTCCGCGTCGACCTATGCGGGGCCGAACTATCGTATTGCTGGGGATGCTGGAGGTGCGCAGCCTCGAAAACGGGTAGTACCGTTCGATCATCCAAGCTAACCATTTTACAGCGTTCATCGACCCCTTCTTCTCTTCCGGCGTTCACTTGGCCTTCACCGGAGGTCTATCTGCAGCTATCACTATTGCTGCTTCTATCCGTGGGAGTGTGACGGAGGAAGAAGCGCAGCGCTGGCATACGTCCAAGGTTGGCGTGTCATTCACCCGGTATGCCACTCTCGGCAAGTGGAAATCATGGGCGGTTCTCATTTTCGTCGGTCAGATTCCTCTTTGTCGTTTTGGGAACATACAAGCAAATGCGAAACCAGAGCGCTCCCGTTCTGAGCGACATCAACGAAGACAACTTTGATCGCGCATTTGATATTCTCCGACCAGGTAGGTGAAGCCAGGTCGCCTCGTGAGGACACTAGCTGACGCACAAATATGATTCAGTCATTCAGGGTACTGCAGATGTAGGAAAAACACTGACCGAAGATGAATTACAGGCAAGTTTCCCAGACTCATTGAAGCAGAAGCCCGTTCGCTGATAAAGCTGATAGAAAACCATGGATTTCTGTGGTCATCTGTTCGCCCCGTCGACTCCTGAGATGGCCGCGTCTGTCCGTTTGAGGTAGGTCTAGTAGCTCCGAAATGCTTTGTCCGCTGAAACATGTCTTCCTGACAGAATTGACCCGGAACTTCTCTCCCCATCGGCACCGATCCTCCTGGATACCGACGTGAATGAAATCGTATCTGCAGAAGACGAGGAGGCAAGGATCGTACTCAAGAAACTGAATGCAGCGAAACAGATCCGTGGGATGTACAGTCCCACGGAACAGTTTGGCTACGAAGCCCACTACGGATTCAAAGCCGTGTTAGAACGGGGTATACTCGGGCTTGTTGTGGCTTAGACAGACTGTCATCGATTAAGATTGCTTGTGAATGTATGTACTAAACAGAGAGGAGTCAACTTGGTCCGACAGCAGATTCACTTGCAACTTCGGAAACAGTTTGAATCACGTGACCACTGACAACATAGCGTGTCGACATCTGTTTGGTTCTTCTTGAAGCTCTTTCCCATCCCACCGATCTTATGCTGGAACGGGGATATTCGCCGTACAATCGATTCTCTTTTTAAGACACATTACCTGCACATCATTTTATGATACCCGTCCGTGATCACGTTCACCTTCAACGTATTGTGTGCATTCGCTGGTGGGAGGAGTCATGTATGATCCACAAAGCAGACGGGGAATCTGGCGGTAAACCAAAGAAGCGTCAAGGTCTACATCACTTGATCTCCTAATCGCAATCAGGTCAGCGGTTGCAAGGGTCAAGTCAAGGTAGTGCATATCAAGTACTCGGACACGTCTCCCAAATACACAAAAAGACATCTGGTCCTCATCCTTGCCCCTTCCTTCCTGCACTTATATCAAACTTGACTTCGCCTATCTGAAAGTTAAGGGTTCAAGCTACCGTTCTCTCTCCCGATTAAAGTTTCTTTGGCTTGCACAGAACGAGGACAATCATGCCAAGCAGTTGGACGCACAGTATTCCATCCTGTCACAAAACCGGCGCTTGATAGCTCTGGGTTTGGTCCGGTTTCGGATGACCCAGACATACCACAATGGACACTATACCTGCTCTTTCGAGAGTCCCATTTGCGTGCATGATAGGCTTTGGCCCTTATCTGGTGCCTTTGCAATCTATTCCAGGGCAATCCGTCTTATTGAATAATTTCTAGCTGCACTAGGATATGTGAAGAGCCGTATCATCCCAGCAAGAACGAATGAATCTCACCCTTCGACGAAACCGAGCACAAAAATGTCAATGAATTCAAGACATTTTTATCCGCCAGAATTGCGCTAGCACTGCAGGGCTGGATCCTCTCTCTCCCAGTATCATGATGCTAATTTCTCTCTGCCTCTCCGGTACCTGTCAGTACCCCGGGGCGAAATCTGCACTCTCTAAGCGGCACCCCCCGTCTCAGACTCGATCACGATGTCCCCTACCGGCCCTCGCCGTTCCGGAGTATGGATCGAGCGAACTGAGATGATGCATCCGCTGGTGTTAGACTCTGACGCCAAGCACCTCCAGAATGCATCAGTCGCAGGATGTGCCGGGCGTCTGACAGATTGTCTCGCGGCAGCTTCGAGGGGCACGTTTCCCCGACGAGGTTACGAAAGAAAATGCTAAGACTAGTGTTGATTTACGTGGCGAAGACGGTGCCTATGCTTGACATGGACACCATGGTGATTGCTTGCTCAATCAACTGTCGTTCAGGCGGATTGATACTCTCACTATTGGAACTTTATCGATCTGCACGTCTGCTTCCACTGTTCCAACTCTCACGGAACGGACCCGTCTTGGCCACGAGGATCGCACGTCAACAAGTCCTCACTACCCCGTTTATCGGTGCCAATGCCATCGATGGCACCCGCGACCAAGCTTGATTGGCAGAACATGTCCAGGACGGGGACTCTCGCGTGCGCGTATGACCTTGTTTCAACTTGAAGATTCCGAGCCTGCACATGTCGGAATATCTGAGAGCCGCACCAACCTCTTTGAACAGAAACGTCGGCGGCGTTCGCCCTGGTGCGCCCATACCAGGATTTCGTTGCTGCTGCGTTGCGTCGAAACCAGATTGACACGTACCCGGCGCCCTCCTAGACTTCCCCCTCGTTTACAAACTTTGTTCTCCAAATGCACATTGCTCCGATTGTGCCCCCAGCTTCCGATCTTGGGGATGCCCCAAACCAAGGACAGTTTGAATCATCGATGATGCCGCTGCCCCCACCCTTTCGTCTCTAGCCTTCCGGCTTATGTAATGCATTGATGCGTACGAGCGGGGAAAGGCGGAAGTTCACGTTCATTGCTCTGTTTATTGGGTTTGTGTACATAATTGTTCATATCTGTCTAGGAGGGCTATGATATCAGATATGCATTTTCCAAGTACAAGCACAACTCAAAATGACCACAGAACTGGAGTGTACATGCTGAAAGGTACCATGAACTAACGAAAGGGAGGTCGCTTGCTACACGTAGCAATCCCATCAACAAGGGATGTACCAACCTATCCACGACAGCAGCAGCAGCACAGAAGGAACATGACCAACAGACCGACGATCAGTGGTGCTGAGGTGGCGGTGGTGACGGTTCCTGCCCACTTTGGCAATACGCCCGCGCCAGCCGCCTGGAGCAGAGCGAACCAGCTACCGGCCTTCACAGCGGCACCCCAAAACCGCCTTTGCATCCAAGCAGCGGCCGAACCTAAAGTGTTTCGATAAGTTCACAGTCCATGATCAGAAAATTGGGTGCACACCTTTCACAGGCCCTTGAGGTCCGAAGCCGAATACGCTCAAGAACGGCCGCAGTATCCACGATTGCGGAATAAGCATGGCAGCAACACTGAAGAGAAGGATGGGAAGTAGTTCCGGGTGCTGCTCATTGATGTCACCTGCGCGATGCGTTGGCAGGCTCAGCCTGTCCTCGGCAGACAAGGTGTGGCCGACATACCGACAATGACGACGAGCGCAAGCACTTGTGGTTTCAAATCGTGTAGATATGTCGCCACGACCGTTTCATCAACATCGTAACGCGCTGCGAGATCCATGAGCGCCCGCTCGGTGTCGCCCAGGATGCCATCGACCAACTCTATCCTCTCGGCATGACGGGGCGCCTCGTCGGGGGAAGGTATGTCCCCCAGATCGTTCACTATCTTCGTGAAAATGGCCTCGAGCTCGCCGGTGAGCGCATCGAGCGTAGCGTTATGGGCGTCGAGGGCGCCTTGGATGCTTTCACGAAATGTGGTGGTGGCGTCGATGATCTTGTCCATGGTGCGCGGAATGTCGGTGAACGCGGCCGACTTGAAGTCCTCGGCTGCCTTTCTGAGCAGACGTGGGACGTAGTCCTGTAGAATTTGCTCGTATTTCGCCGCCATCTCCCAAAAGTCGGACGGCGATGGCGATGGCACCACCAAGGTTTGGATGGCATCGGTCAAGCGGAAGGCAGGTGGACGGAAAGCGTCTGTCGATGGCATCAATGATAGGATGATGAACGAACATATGAAGCAGGGTACATTGTAACCCCCCAGCAACATAAGATGGGATTAGGCGCCCTGCACGGACATGAACATACGACCTCGACCTTCATCGCCCGGTACTCACATGTCGGCGGGTTTGTCGTTGTGACGGTGACTGACAAGTTTGACACGTGGTCAGAATGAAATTGCTTCGCCAAGATGCAGCACAGGGACCTACCAACATTGGAACCTCCTGCGACATCATTGTTCCCCTCCAAACCTACCTCTGCACGGGGAACGTTTAGAGCAGCACCATGCAAAGGCAGGCAGAAGAGGGGAACGAGGATGAGCAGGGACTGGGAGAGAATCCGCATTCGTAGAAACGGTAGGAATCGATAGTGGCAAAATGCAGCAGGTCAGAGGGTGTTGTGCGCCGCGTGTCTTGTTCGACAAACCGGACGTGAGAACTACACGCACGGGCAATTTTCTGTATTACCTTCCACTTTCGGGTCGCGAAGATCACTAGGGCGGGAGTCGTTGCATGGGTGCTGGAATCACTCATCAAGTCCGCAAGGTGCACCGTCCAGACGCCGCGAGGCGAGTGTGGATGGACTATCCACGATCACCATCACGAAAGCGCCCGAGAGAGGACCCTCGCTAGTGTCGCGCGTACGGTAAGGCTTGCCATTCTACGACGCTTGTGTAGTACGCAAATCATCGCACGACCGCCCTCATAATTTCAAGGAATTCGCTCACCTCTCTCACGACGACGAGTGGTCTACTCTCAGTGAGCCTAGTGGTCACAGAGCCACATGCATTGCCAGTGTGCCGCGGAGCGAACGCTCTGCTGTCCGCCAGCTCGATCTCGTATGGCACATCAGCGCTGTAACACTGTCGAGCTTTGTCGTACCGCCCCCGCCCGAGAACGTCGCCCCCTAGCTGCCTTTCGTTCCGTGGAACGACGCATGTCTCTACCGCCCCGTCCCTCCCCGCGGAGTCTGGGGACCCAGCGAACCGGGACGCCAACTGCGCACCCGTCCAACGTGCGCGGCGATCTCGCGGGCGGGTGTCCGATGTTACTCAGCCCCCAGGATTGAGTGGACAAATACCGGGACCCGTCGGATCACCCCGTGGGCGGGGGGGGGGGGGGGGGGCCGCCCCCCCCGTGCGCTGGGGGGCCGGGGGGACAAGGGC
>JBBPLV010000417.1:0-12959 GCA_038089975.1 Boletellus ananiceps | reverse complement strand
ACTGTTCAGCAAGGCATGTCGCGAGGCCATGCAGAAGCGTGCTCACTGCATCTGCAGGAATCAACGTTAGGGATGCGAGAGAACACGCCGAGTGCACCGACCTCGAAGCTGAGGCCAGACTGTGCGAGTATCTGGTGGCAAGTCGCGATGTGTTCGGCCACCTGCCAGACAGTGAGCCCGCTGACGGTCTCGCTGCACGCGCTTACGGATGGCCCGCCTGTTCCAATCGGAATCAGACAAAAGTCTGGCGTGTGCGTGAGCGGGCGACCTGAGCTCGCCGTGGAGCTCACCTGCGACAGCGTAGAGCTCTTGCGTCGTGCTGGACATGGAGTGACCCCCGGAAACGGAAGTTGGCTCTGGTCGCCGTCCGCGATGCCGTCCGCGACGGTTCAGTCAAGAATCCAGGCGTTCGAGGTGCTCTCGTCCTCGTCCTCCCCGCCCGTGCCTCCCCCCGCGGCAGACGGCCGCACGTCCAGCCTTCTCGAGTCTCCAATCTCGCCCGCAGCCAGCACGTTCCATCCCATCGCTCCGCTTCTCGCCCCGACCTCCACCTGTTCGCGTTCACCGTCGCCATCAACACCGAGCCTTGCTTGCCAGTCCTCTTTGATCGACCTGAAAGACTGGATTGTCGAGGATGGCCCGGTTGAGGGTCCTTTTGTCCCTCGCCGTGCAGGTATCGGCCGGTTGAACGACATTCGTGAATCTAGCAGAACCCCTTCTCCCTCTAGAGGGCCCATTCCCTCTGCACCCCTCATCAACTTCGAGCCACCTCCGCAGACCCGCCCTCCGCTTCCTCCACGAAAACCGTCATCCGGCACAGCCGATCGTGCCGCCACTCAACGTACCGTGTCAGCGGGCAGCGAGACTGGTGCTACGTTACGCCCTCCAGGCCGTTCGGACCCTCTGCCGATTGAACATACCTACCCACCGAGTGCACACAAGTTCGGTGCAGCTCGCGTTGGACATGCCCCAGCGTCCTCCATCTCCTCTTTCCACTCCGTGTCACTTTCATCAGATGGAAGTGCCGCCGAAAACCAGAGTCCAAAATCAAGTTCCAAGCCCCCCTCGTCCACTTTTGAAGCGGAGCCCAGCATCACAGATTTCGACACGGCAAGCATCGCGGAATCGTTCGAAAACGTCTCAGCTCCATCCGCAGCCAGCCCCTCGACAGTAATCCCCTTTGACTGGGAGCAAGCCATCGGAAAGTCCAAGACATACCCCAAGCTCGAGCCGCCCGGTCTGCCCCATCGGCCAGGTGCCAAGTTCGCACCTGTCGTCCCACCACCTAAGCCCCTCGCCCGCTCGGCTTCAGCATCCTCCTCCTCGACTGCAGCTAGCACGAAAACCCGTCGCCCCCCGCCTCCACCGCCCCCTTATCAGTCACATTCCCGGCCGTCTTCCTCGCGGGCGTCCATCGTGTCCACTTCTGCATCTACATCCGACAGATCCTCTATCCTCAGCAGCGCTACTACGACGTCACGGACGAGCATCAGTACGCGCAACAGTGCACAGCTTGGGCCCAGCCTAAAATCCTCACCTCCTCTGAGGCCGACCCCGGTCCCCCCTGCTGCTCAGGCGCGATACGAGTCTCTCTTCGACAGTGCCGTGCAAGGGCGACGAAGAGCAGAAAGGGAGGCACAGAAGATCAAATTACTTGCACCCCCGCCTCTGCTCGCCAAGAAAGGTAGACAGGCAGCTGGTTGGCGAGGTTTGTCGGTAGACCTGATAGCCAATCCAGAAGACCGTCCCGTCTTGTCTTCGGAGAAACCCCCTGATGAAACTGACGATGAGGAACATGGGGAGTCATTTCCAGTGGGCCCCGCGGAGAGGCTGAACGGTCGAATCATCAAGTATATCTGGAGTGCCTCGCGCCTTGACTACAAAAGGCTCAGCAGCATATGGTAAGAGCATAGGTTTTCATTTCATTTCGCTTTACCTTGTCTCAGCTGGATAACGCGTGGCAGGAACGACTGTGATCCTCAGCGCACTGGATTCCTTGATCGTGACACATTCGTCAGAGGCATGTGGCGGATCGATGAAGAGCTTCGGAGAGCCCAGTTGGCACGACGCACTTCGGCCCTCGCTGCTGCTTCATCACAGCGCATCCCTCATCGTCCACTTCCGCCCCCTAGACCACCACGGGGCACAACAACGCCGCCGACGTAGACAGACTCGTCGAGCCGTGCTGAATACATACCTTGTCCGTAATGCATCACTGCAGCCATCTCTCCGATAACCTATCTCTTTCCCCGTTACGTGTTTCACTGATTTCGAGCACTCGGAATGTGTGATACACAGTTTATCGTATGGACAACGCTGCTTGTCCTGGGTGTGTTTACTACACACTTCCAGAGCGGTGTCGACAAAATCAACAGTACAAGTACATTGACTTCATACCACTGGACTCTCTTCTCTGTCCTCGCCCCACATTTTGAACAGTGCCAGCCCGAGCGATTTGCCCAGAGCATAAGCTAGAGGAACTGGAACAGCATTGCCAATCTGCCGAAGTTGCTAGACAAGAACGATTCTGAGCGAAGTACAGTGCACAGAAAGGGCCATTTACGTCTGCTACAATCTTGTTAGGAACTTCATTAACTGACAAGAATTCGTAATGGTCGGGAAATCCTTGGGCCCGAGCGCACTCTTGGACACTGAGAATCCGCTTTTGCTAAGAACTTGCTCTATCACCTTTCTTCTTCTGACGGATTGTGCACTCACAGACGGGTGGAGGACAGTACCACCTTTGTTGTTTGGTGCAACGGTAGTCAGTGCGGTTGAAAACACGTGGCTGGCATCTAGGCGCTTATATAGAGCTGCATGGAAATGGAGCAAAGTAATGATCGGGACGTTGTACACCTACATGCATACTTTGTCTCGGCCTGCTTTCCTTTTGCAAGTTCCATCCGCAGCTTTGCTGGCAGACCTAAAGACCATCCGATCAAACACCGCGTGATAAAGTAACCATCATCTCAACTTACTGAATTGATTTGCTCCGGGGACAAGCGGTACAGCACAGACGCTGGAAATTGGACGACGATCAATACAAGCTGTGAGCCTGGGTTGAGTATTTACCGCTCTGCTACATTAGCATGCCATCGTTTCGTATAGTGATACTTCAAGTCCTCGTTGACCTTTCCCTCTTGTCGTTGGCGCATCCACTTTTGATACCGTGTCAGTGGTTCGGAGCTGTGTTTCCGTGGTTGTGAGAATCCAACATAAGGAGGCTTCGAGACTTTAAGGGGGCAAAAAGCTGGGATTTTAAGGACATCCTTGCGCTCGCGGGTTTCTCTCTTGTCTTCGGTCGTAACCTTCATGGTGATGTGTGGATTGATCCTGGATAACAGACTTCTCAATCATCGCCGATCCATGTGCACGAAAGTACCGACCAATCAAATGGAGGCTGGTAACAACACCGTTAATGTGAGAATGACCTAGACCCCATTCATCAATGAACACATGCCAGGTCTCCAATCGCTTCATCGATCGTAACAAAGTGCAGTGGCGCGGATCGGTCGTCATCTAGGCCACTCTCACACTTATTCCGTATAATGGGAGGCAGCACGGAGCCCGTTGGTAGTCTGGCGCGAGTCAGTCGTATTGGCGAACAATGGGTTGGAATCGGCCATTCTGGCATCAATACGTCACGGCGTGCTCCCCAGAAAATTACTCGCTGGCGGCCTTGGGGTGCACCATATTGTGCGGCTTGAAGAATGGCAAATTTGGATTGGTATCTGTGCGTTGTTGAACAGTATCTCCATGAACAAAAGACGAAAGGACACACCCGATGGAGGCCAAAGCACGCTGGATAAATTTTACAACTGCAAATTGTATACCATTCTTCCTCGAGGTTGTTTTCTGATTGTGACATAAGATCCCAAAAACGTTTTCGAGCATCAGATACATCGGCCGATAAAACTCAACGAAAGCTAGCATGTTGCACACGAGAGTGCTCCTATATACCAGCGCATAAGACCCTCAGTAATTGATTTGGGAGAGCGACTTTATACCGGATATCAAACTCTTTCTGTCCAAACAAGCTGTCAGTCTGTTTTTTTTTTTTTTTTTTGCCTCACCTTGTTGTGATTCATGCCAGAGAAGCTCTGACACGGGGGACCTAGCGATTTCTGTTTATTCATGCTGAAGCACGAAAGCAAACACATGTAACCAACCGCCATAAATAAAGTCAACGTCGCCTGGTCTTGGCAAGGGAGGTAGTGGTTTCTCATCATCTAACGAAAAGAGCGGTTTTGGCTTCTTGTTTTCTAGGGTATCAATTGCGTGCTGTAGGCACAGATTAGTACATTGATTGTAAACGGCTGTTTCGGGATGATTGCGCCTGCGGAAGACATTCGTAGGTTCAAGAGAGGGGGGTGATGTGCGTGCTCAATCTTACTTATAGGTTCGTGCCGCACTGGGCGAGAATTCGATCGCCCAGCGAGTCTCTACAAAGCCGGATAAAGCAAAACCGGTCCCAAGACCACCGGCTCCTGCAATGGAATGCTCACATGACAATAAAACATGCATTACAAGCAATTCTCACCACTGAACAATTCCAATCCGCGCAGGCGACCATGCCTCTCGAGCAGTAAACCTTGCTGCTCCAAAAGATCCTCCCTCTCTTCTAGGCACATTTCGCAGGATTTGAATTCGGATTTCGACCAATCTTCGAAGTCCTCAAGGGACTTCGGTTTCGACGAACAAGCTTGTTGATTGACGTAGTAGTGATCGTCACGTCTCACCCACTCGTCGATGATACCAGTAGCTTGTTCATGAATCACGTAACATAGCCCCTGCAGATCTTCATCGTACACTCTCTCTACTTCGTTTGTTCTGAAAAGCCTACGCTTCACGGATGATCAGCAAGCAGATCCACCATCTGAGTGAAACCCACATCATCCGACGATAGTAAATGGTACTTGTCTTCTGACCTCACTCTCTTGACCACGTCATCATACCTCCCAAACAGTTGAACTGTCACTTCGATCGGAGTCTTCATTGCCTTAAGTTTGACGATCTGCCCAATTTTGTAGACGGTGTGTGGTTGTTTACGCTTGACGTAGACAAAATCGTAGAGGTGGTATGAGAATTCGTGTTGAGCGAATCCCCCACCCGGGAGAGGACGAGGGTGAACAATGCCCGCTTGCATCGCCTGAAAACCACAGGAGAGACACTGTTGATGGGCGTCACAGTGGGCAAAAGCGCGCATCGTTTGTTCCTTGGATAGTGAGACGAAAGAAGCATCTACACTGTTGTACAGTAAGCTAGTGGAGGTAGTGTTAGAGGATGAATAGATATATGAAACGTCATACCCAGTAAAGAAATCGTTCTCTTCTGATGCGTTGCCATCAATTGGTTCGGGTGTATCTAAGTCGAGTTCACGAACATTGCATTTTTGTGATATTGCATCGATGCGTATATCTTCGCAGTCTGTTAACATTAGATAGAGAGCCTGGGAATGACCGAGCTCCTGGAGGACGGTCTTTGAGCTATGGGTGAGCCACTGGCCATGGAACATTTTGTGCCCTCGCTCGTCCTCGAAAAGATAACATACACGACAAAACCTGGGCCATGGTGAGTTGATGAAGGAGAGTGGGGACGAGTGGCCAGCTCACCAACGAGAGTTGGCAAGTGAGTTGGGTGACTGTGCAGGTTCATTGGTGTAGCTCTTTGCGCGAGCCTTGTTCTCGTCTACCCCGGGCTCAACCATAACAGTATCACCAATCTGGAAACGAAGTGAGGGAGAAAGGAAACGGGAGGATTGAGAGACGCACGGAATAAACGACACCATCGACACAAACAGATTGGTAGCAACCTGGATGATCTGTGGGAAGGCCCCACTCGACAGAGTTCGGATTCGCGAGGTGAACGAGAGACGAATGGGCAGGGGGTAACTCGTTCATGTCGATGTCATCTTCAACGGGGATATTCACGAGTTTTATGTTTCGTTCAAACAGCAGTTTTGTGATGCGAGAAACAACTGTAGTGACCACAGTAGGGTTGCGATGTTCAAGGACTTGAAGCTCCAAGTCACCAGGTGAGATACGTGACTGGGGGCGGGAGCGAGGTGAGCTGGATGACTTGGGGAGAGGTCCAAACTCGTAGGAAAGCTGGTGACCAAGAAGGGAGCGGAACAAAGGGGTACGGCGGATGCTAATTTGTTCATTTGCATGGAGGTCATCGAGAATAACCAGTAAATATGATTTCTATTGGCAGGGGATGAGGAGAATAAGTGGGAAGTGGAAGAGACATACGACATCGTCTGACTGAACATCGTCTTCTGTGATGCTCCTACCGAGAACCTCAAGGGAGACCATCACATCCTCATCAGAGGAAGCGGAAGCATCGAGAGAGTGAATAAAGTCGTCATAACTGATCCTGGGATGAGAGATCGCGGCGGAGACGACGAGGTGGAGGACGCGGTGCTTGAGCCAGAAACTGGTATAAAAGGGCCTGTAAAGTGGCGAGGGGACATGAAGGATATACCAAGCATGTTGGGTGAGGATGTAGATGTTGCTGTGGCACATGAGACAGAATATGAGCGTAGAGGAAACATGTGTACCTGTCGAGGCGGCGGTGATACTTTTTGTGGTCATGGAGGGAAAACCTCTTGATGGGGGACAGCCTTAGACGTTGTATGCCGCCCTCGGCGACCGCGCCGCCATCGTCACTTTCACGATCTCCGTACGCGTCGTCGTCGTCGTCGCCATCATCATCACCATCATCATCAGTGTCGACCCAGGCCTTGACGCAGCCAGAGGCAGAAAAGGAGAGCGTCGGGTTGTGGGGGAGCTCGAGGAGGCAGGCCACGGGCACGAGCTGGAGGGTGCTGTGGTCGTATATAGAGAAGTCGGTGAGAACACGGACAGGGACATCGTCATCACGATCGCTGTCGAGGGGGTCCGTCTCTCCGATAATCTGGACGTCGGGTCCCTCGGGGAACTCGTGTTCGGGTGCGGCGTGGAGCACGGGTGGTTCTGGGGATAGCCGCTGGGGGGGCGGTCGTCGGGGACCGTCGCTGTCGCTGTCCGACACGGGGGACAGCGAGCGACGCGTGCGCTTCCTCGCGATAGTCATTGTTCAACGCGGGACCTTGACGCGCACGTGACCGCTGCCTCTCTCCATGACACGCCTTCTCGCCCTCGTCCTCCTCGCACGCCTCGTCGCTGCGCTCAACGTCCTCGCCGAGCGCGACCACACAGCGTTCGACTACTTCCTTCTCGACCACAGGCCCGCCCCCTCCGCCCCTTCCGTATACGAGTGCATCACCGAGCTCGGCGTTGGCCTCGAGCTCGTCGGCCAGGTCGGCGAGCTCCCCAATGCATGGCTTCTTCGTGCCCCCAAACACCCACCTCCACATCGCCATCCTGTTCTCGCCCGTTACGACGCCCTCCGCACACACGCAGCCATCCAACCCCGCGACGGACCTGCCCGCGGCCTCCTCGCCGCAGTCAACGTTTTCGCCCACCAGATCCCACGCCAGCGGACGAAACGCGCCCCGCCCCCTGTCCACCCCGATGATTCCGCAGCCGCCATTGGTGCCCGTCTCGGCGTCGCCGACCCTCTCTTCACTCAGCAATGGCACATCGTTAATGAAGAGTTCCCTGAACACATGATGAACGTCACCGGTCTCTGGGAAATGGACATCACCGGTCGGGGGGTAATTGCATCCCTCATTGACGATGGTCTCGACTATCAAAGCAGAGACCTTGCCGATAATTTTGTACGTTCTCCTGCCCTTGGTAAGCCACTCTTCACTCTTGTTAGGACGCAGAGCATTCCTACGACTTTAACGACCACACATCCTTGCCTAAACCAATCCTTGCCGACGACCGCCATGGCACCCGTTGTGCTGGCCAGATCGCAGCCGCGAAGAACGATGTCTGTGGTGTCGGCCTCGCCTATGAAGCAAAGATAGCAGGCGTCCGCATCCTTTCTGGCCCGATCACGGATACCGATGAAGCCGCAGCGCTTAATTACGGATTCCATGATGTCGACATCTACTCCTGCAGTTGGGGTCCCCCAGATGACGGCAAGTCTATGGAGGGTCCAACCTACATCATTCACAAGGCCTTCCTCAACGGCGTACAAAATGGTAGACACGGAAAGGGCTCCATATTCGTATTTGCCAGTGGTAATGGCGCGATGTCCGGCGACCAGTGCAACTTTGATGGCTACACCAATAGTATCTACTCTGTGACGGTCTCCGCGGTAGACTACAAAGGCCTCCATCCTTACTACTCTGAACCGTGTGCGGCCAACCTCGTGGTTGCCTACAGCTCCGGCAGTGGAAAGAACATCGTCCGTACATCCCTCTTTTCTTCCCACCCCTTTTCACTGTCTCTTAGGTTACCACCGATGTGGGTGAAAACGCCTGTTCGTCCAGCCACGGTGGCACTTCTGCTGCCGCCCCAAATGCGGCGGCTGTCTTCGCCCTCGCTCTCCAAGTCCGGTCAGTCTTTCCTCTCCTCCCCTTATCTGTCTGACATCACCTTACAAGTCCTGATCTCACTTGGCGCGATATCCAGCATCTCTGCGTCCAATCAGCCCAAATGATTAACCCTGAAGATCCGGACTGGGAAAAAACAGCCTCGGGAAGGCCCTTTAGTTACAAATATGGGTACGGACAGCTCAACGCGTACAGTTTTGTCACAGCCGCACGGAACTGGAAGCTTGTCAAACCTCAAACCTGGTTCCACCCATCCGCAATTCAACTCAACAATGGCTCTTTGTCAGATCCGGAAGGCCCCATGACTGGAGGTGTTCTCATTCCGCCAGGTGGGGTCAGGAGCACCTTCACCCTGACAAATGATATGTTGCTCGAACATAACCTCGAGACCCTCGAGCATTTGACCATTACCGTCTGGATTTCCCATTCTAAAAGAGGTGATGTGGAAGTGGAACTCGTCAGTCCCAACGGCATAAAGAGCGTCTTGGCTGCAGTGCGCAAGCAGGATTATGCGACTACTGGATTCAAAGGTTGGCGGTTCATGACTGTCAAGCACTGGTATGTTCTTTTCTTCCCACGGGGTTCAGTCATTGATTCCAGCGATCAGGGGCGAGAACCCAGTCGGCGACTGGACCGTCAGGGTATGCGACCAGTCAGACACAAAATACAACGGGACGTTCCATGGTTGGCGGCTTATGTTCTGGGGTTCTACGATTGATCCTGCCCGGGCCAAGGCGTACGTTCTACCAACCAATGATGCAATCCTTCCTTCCCCCGAAGAATCAGAGTCGGCTGAGGTTCCCTTCCCTTCTTCCATGAAATCGTATCCTAAACCGACAGCCGGACTCCCAAGTAATCACGACACGGCAGAAGGCGAGGCTGACCGCCCCGCCTTTCCTGGGTCCACTCCGACGCCCAGTATGACTCCCACCCCTGACGAAGGCTGGTCCTCCAACATGTCAAACCTTGTCTCCAACTCCAAATGGTTGTTCATCGCCATCGGCGCCGTGATTCTCTTTGCTATTGGGATTTGCGTCTTCTTTTGGAGGAGACGCGTAAGACAGCGTGTCGCGTATTCGTCCCTTCCCGAAGGCGATCTTCCGATGACCTCTGTCTCTGGAGGCGCACGTCCAAGACCGAGAGCTAAGGAGCTGTATGACGCATTCGGAGAAATATCTGACGACGATGAAGATGCGGACGAACAGACCATGCTTCATCCTGGCCAATCTTTCGATGAACATCGAGAAGTGGGACTCAGTTTTCACACTGAATTTTTGGACGATGATGATCCTATTCCCGCGGAGCAGACATCAAGATATCAAGACAATCCTCAGCTACGTGCTGAGAGGACAGCGAGTCCTGAAAGTGGCAGCGGGTCAAGCTGGGAACATGCCTCTCAGGAGCACTCAGGATAGAACATGTTTATTGTGGACATATTCCTGCACATTTATATCAAATAGTACAGACTGACAATACAGTCATGGAGGGCACCGCACAGGGGTTCAGGCAAGAAAGGAGCACGTCAGACATTGATGAAGCGTAGTTTGGAGCCATTCGCTACGCGTGCCCAGACGTCTATAGATTCGTACTGCACACGAGGCAGTGAGCGAAGCACCAACAGGCAGGAAACGCCAACTTACTTCGGCGACGGTATCATTGAGTTGTGCCTCGGTATATCCGGCACCCAGCACCCTGGACCGCACGTCAATGAGGGCCAACTCTCCGTCGTTATCGTCTTCGCCCAAGTCGACGTCCATATCGCGCTCGCCCCCAGGCCCTTTGCCGAACCTGCGTTGTCTCTTTCTTCGTCTGCTACTACCTTCCCCAGCCATGCTCTTAATAAGCCGAAAGATCTGGCTGATGACCGATCGATCAGGTTCGTACTCTTTATCTTCGTCATCTTCGAGACTCTCCTTGCTACATTCCATCAGGCGCAGAGCCTCATCGACATCACCATGCTCTACAATGTCTGCGAATCGCAGACGGGCAAGCGCTTGAGCAAGGCGAAGCACGCCGAGCAACGTACGCGCTGACGTGTAAGTATGTGATTTCTTCTGTGCTGTCTCCTCCTTTGAGAGCTTGCGCAAACGAACATAAGAGTCTACAATATAATTTGAGACCGTGGGGGGGACAACAGGACGCTTCAAGCGTGCTTGAGCGATGTAATGTCTGTTTCCGCACACCGGATTGTCAACAAGCGATTGGATGATGTTGTCGACACTAACCTCATCAACGAAGGATCGATGACGTCGTACTCCAGTTTGGGGTGAGTGTTGTGCATGTGCACGTGTGTAACATGCTGGGCTAACCGCTCGTCGTCTTCGCGCGTTGGTTTGTCGAGGATCAAGAAGAGGAGATCAAAACGTGATAAGAGCGCTGCAGGTAGATTGATGTTTTCTACAGGAGATACTCTGGGGTTGTAGCGTCCATAGAGTGGATTTGCAGCAGCGAGAATAGAAGTCCGAGCGTTAAGAGTCGTTGAGATGCCGGCTTTGGAGATGGAAATTGTTTGTTGTTCCATCACTTCATGGATAGCAGTTCGATCCGCTTCTTCCATTTTGTCAAATTCGTCAATACAACAGATGCCATTATCAGCCAACACGAGAGCACCCCCCTCTGAACGCACTCTCGTCAATTATGCAGCCTCTCAGCGAGAAGTACCCACCAAGAACCATCTCATCCGTGACCGGGTCTCGCATAACAGCAGCTGTAAGACCAACACCGGAGGATCCCTTGCCGGTGGTATATATACCACGTGGGGCAACTTTTGAAATATACTTCAGCAGTTGAGACTTGGCAACACCCGGGTCCCCCATGAGACAGATATTGATGTCGCCACGAATCTTCATCCCATCACCCATGGTTTTCGTGACTCCTCCCACCAGTAATAGAAGCAGTGCTTTCTTCACATCTTGGTGCCCATAGATCTCGGGAGCGATGCTTTGAGCGAGCTTATTATATAACGCAGGATCCCGTTGCATATCAGCGATCTGTGCCAGTATCTGTGGGGTCATTTCCATGTCGCTGTATTGCTTCTTCAGTTGATGAATATGTTGTACCTCCAAGTATGTATCGGTGAGCAGCCCTGCTCGAATGGCCTGGTATCCGGTATATGGTATAGGAAGGAAAATGCCACCAAGATGGACCACATCTCCAGGATTCATCATGCGAACGAGGCTACCATTCACATGAACTGTCATTGACCTAGGAATGTGGCCGACTGGGACCTGGTCCGCCTGTGGGAGCTTGAGAGAAAGAGAAAGAATGATGGGGAAAGGAGCGAACCATTTCCTGGATTTTGATCTCCTGAAACGGGCTAAAGCGACAAGCACGTGTTTGCATGTGTAGAGACCCACGGATACCGTTCTTTTTGCATTCATTCTCATTTTGACAGTCAGTGATTGGAGAAAATGTCTTGCTGGAAATTTGCTGAAACGTTTCTGATCCGCATACGTCGCACGTGTAAGCATTCACGAGAAGGAGGGGCTTGACTTCAGATACACGAGTAACAATCCCACGAACAGTGATTAAACGCCCCAAGTGAGCGCCTTTGACATCACGGACTGCGAGCGCAATATCAGAGCGCAGAGGCTGAAAGTAGAGGTTACTGAAACAATATTCAGCGCGACGCACACCACATGGTGATGACGACACGCACTACCGTCGTAAGAGGTGGTCAGGAAAGCCTTCCTGAACTCCCTCAGTTCGTTCGTTCCGCTCACGCCGCTGATGCAGGATAACATCAATAACCTCGTCATGTTCACTTATGTCCTTAGTTGGAGTCGGGGTAAGTTTATCGACGGCTTCGCAGAATAGCTGAACATAGCGCCTGGTGTTGTTTTGGATGCGGACCACAAGTTCCGAAACAGTTTTTTCGTGCTTGAGTAGGGGGCATAGGTAAGATCAGTGGATAGCAAGCAAGAGTTCAGATTCTCGCCTGATGGATGTCTTCGAGGTCGATGGTTAGTGTCTGATGTTCGCGGTTTGCTATCCGTTGCTTGAATGCCAAGTATCAAAACAAGGTGAGATACTGAACGAAAGAACGTATACCAGCTGCTGCATGTACTTGAGTCCCTTTGTCCCGGAATCATCACGACCCTCGTCGTCATCGTCGTCTAATGCAATGTTCGCGAAATCTCGGTCCAAGTCTTTGTCATGACTGACATATGTTGAAAGGAAATTTCGTATTTTGTCTAGGACGAGTGAATGGCCGGTGACAAGTAGTGGTAGTGCACGCACCCAAATCATCGTCGTAGTTGACGTTTATCTTGACGACTGGAAGAGACATGTTGAGAGTCAGGATACACGTCCGACATCGCGTCGGAACGCGTCAGTCACAGATAGTCACACCATCACGTCTCGGTCACATGATCCACCTGTACGTGCGCCGGGCCGGCGGCCGACTTGGAATCGCCGTTGCATTCACCTTTCTACACACAGCTTTGCGTCGTGAACTTGGCATGCAATATGGATTTCACGACACGAAGTTAGAATACCACTGACAAATATTGTC
>JBBPLV010000416.1:0-20070 GCA_038089975.1 Boletellus ananiceps | reverse complement strand
GGTCGTTCCACATTTCTGACAATATCGAATTGGCCCTTTGAACAGTGAGTACGTTATAATGCATAGAGACGGGAAGGATACCTCCGAAACCCCATCGCGGTACACCAGAACACGCTCAGGAAGCTTTCCGTTATTTTTGCCTTGGAAGAGTTTCAGGCGATCGATCATCATACCCTTGAGGTTTTGTATCATCTTCCGGAAGAATGAGTAAATTGGTAGTATCGTTGAAAACACCACAACACATACCTCTTGCTTCGACTTCTGGATTTCTAGACTGGCCGGATATTGTGCAAAAGTACTGTCAAAACTCGCAACGACAGCGGCAACGGAAGCTGGGATACAAACATGTCCATCACAGCACACGACAGGAAAAAAAGAAAGTCCTTACGAGTCCCCATGGAACTTCCAGGGCTTGGATGGGTGACGTCCATGCCGACGATCATGGTAGGTGCATTATTCAGCCATCTGGCGCTATTTGGATCCAACTTGTGGTTGACGCCACCCATTTTCGCATTCACCTTTAGCGCCACGTTCGCAAAGTACTGCGGGCTACTCTTGCGAATCTTGGAAGATTGGACGCAAACAGTGGCCACGTCCAGAAAGACGTCACAAAGGTGCTTCAAGCCCTCGTATATGGCTTTGTCGCCGTTGGCCAGCATAACAAAGAGCAAGGTAGGCTTCGGCTTGACACTCAAAAGGGCATTTCGGATGGTATCGATGGCCGCCCGCCGCATGGGATCGGAATAGTTCTTGGGAGGAAGCTGGGCTGTAGCATAATTTGGGTCGGCATTGACCTGCATCCCACTCGTGTTGCACATGTTGCGAAAGCCAGACACCACCTGGTGGAGCTCTCGGTCGTTGGAACCAGCAAACTCCTCCCGAGTGCCATCCTTGATCACGAGGACTGTCCACTTGTCGAGACGCGCACCGACCGCAAACTTGACCCCTCTGAGATTCCACGAGGCTCTGTCGTCGATGGAAGCGGGGCTAGTCAGGTACTTGACCCCGGGTTTAGGCAAGATGCGGCCGGGGACCACGGCCATGTCCGGACCAATGCTGACGCCGAAAGACTGGATTTCTGGCCCCGCCACCCTCAAGCCGAGGTGGTTGAGACCCTGGTTGACGATCGCCTCTCCATTTACGTTTGGCGGTTGGCAGGCTACGGTGATCATTGCAGCAGTATGTTCGTCTGTCAGCTTTCCACGGAATGGCTGGTCTGGAAGTATCTCGCAAACTTCCGGCGGCATATAGGTCGCCTTCTGCCCACCGCCGACGTCGACGAGCTGCAGTTCTGGATATTTCAGCCGAATGTTGTACTCTTGAAAAAGGCGTTTAAGAAATAAAGAAGGGACAGAGACACACGCGTAAACATACTTTTCTTGAAATATTCCTCTACTGTGACGCGGCCATAGTCGGGAGTGTCAAATGAGTACGATTTTGCAGTGTGGCGCGCAAGCTTCTTGACGGTCTTCCGGTGTCCAAGGTGGGTCGTCTTGATCCTCACGCTCTTGCAAAAGACCTCCACCCGTGCACCAAACGATGCGTTCCTGAAATCCATCATCGCGCGTGCCAGGTTACCAGGGATGTAAAATGCGGTCGTGCAAACGTTGACGTTGACCATCAGCTGCTTATGAGCAGGTCGGACGGATGAGTAGAACCCTTTCCACGCCTCGAGGCCACCACCGAGTTGGAATGGCTGGGCTGCGGAACGGAAAAAGAACCGGTTTCTGCCTACCATGATTCCTGTTCTTCCCGGGGCAGAAGCAAGGATGATGTTCAAGGCAGCAATGACGGGCAATACATCATAATTCCGATACTGAGCTTGACCTGCCAAGTAACTGATCACACGTCAGTCACCACACTAGATTGCGAAATGCGGAACGAGTACATACTTGACGAGGTGTGAAGTGTCGATTTCTTGAATGAAATTGATGGTGAGTGTATACTCCTTGCCTCCCGTCTGGGGAGGGCCACTCTCGTCTTCGTCATAGTAGGGGACTACGATTGACAGGGGCTGAGGTAACGGGATGGCAGCGATGAGCTTGGCGCTGCTATCGTGTGCGACCCTCCCTGTCATATTCGCTTGTGCCCATGCCGTTGTCTGTTCGGCAAGCTGGTAAATACGCTTTTTCATGCGACGTGCAGAAGTCCCCGGGGTGATGACGACATCATACTCGTACAAGGGGCCCTTGGGCACCCGCACAGGAAAAAAGTTTGTGCGAAGCTTGATTTCTCTGCCGTCCGACCCAAAGTCTGGACGCAGGGGCATACTGTCTGTGTCGGTCTTGGAAGGTGAAAACGTTGCGACGAGTGCCTTGTCCGAGTCATTTGCGATACGTCGGTCGATGTGCGCGGGTTGCCCGCGCATGAAGACGCTAGAAAAGAGCGTTGAGTGGTGCGCCCAAAGAGACGAGTGACATGCATACCCTCCCCGAGCGCGTCCTCTGGGTCCGCCACGGTCGTGAAACCCTCGACCACCACCGCGGTCGCCGCCTCGAGAAGATGGAGGAGGGCCTCCGCGACCGCGTTGGTCGGGGGATCCTCGCCCACCACCTCCACCCCCACCACGACCCCCACCACGGCCTCTGTCGAAACCACGACCTCTGTTGCTCATGGGTGCTGGTAGAGAAAGTGAGGATGTGGACGCACGAGAGAGACCTTGCTGCTTCCGCGTTCTCCGAGTCACGGTGATGCTGTGTTTGCTGTGCTTTGACGTGACGCCCGTACCATGTCCGAGTCAGGCATCTCAATGACTCCTCATGCCAGCGGCGTCTCATCTTATCCGAGCGGTCGACGCCGGGATTCGATGGGGGGCGGTGGGCCGACCGCTGCCATATGCGAAGGAGCGACGAACCACGCATGCGCACGTCGCGTCGAACCTCTGGCAAGACCACACCTGATAGCACCCCTCAGCAACTCACGGCAGAACGAGTGGTGGATATCACCGGGCTACGTCCCGAGGCCGGCGAACGCGTGACGCCTCAAGGTCTTGTCACTGAGCGAATCACTACGTAATAAAGTAGCTGGTGGCAATTATTGTCGAGCGAGTAGTGGAAGCGCCATGTCTGAACCCACCCCACCGATGAACGACACGGGGACCCCAAAGCTTCATCGTCCACGTGATCACAGGTGACACCATCTTATGTCATACGGCAACGCGTACACGAAGCCACAGGGGACCGCGTTCGCGTCCCTAATGATGCTGCCAGTTGGCCTCTGCACCGCCATGTAGCACGGAGATCGTTCCTGATGCACGTTAGACGGGAGACAATGCCCGGAAGCCCTCGTCTAGCCAGCCCGTCGGACACCGAGCAGGGAAGTGCGTGTCCGAGACTGGCACCACGCGTTTAGTAGAATTTAAGACAGGTCCAAATGTCTTCCAAAATGCGGTGGGTATATTTAGATAATAAGTTTAGTCTTAGTAATTGCGTTTTGGAAGGCATTTAGACCTGTCCTAAATTTTACTAAGTGCGTGGTGACGGTAATCTTGCACTTACAGGCTTTGATGGGAATCCAGGCGGAGATCAATTTTGCGTGTGTGTGACCAGGTGTGACCAAATGTGACATGCTGTGACTGCTGAAGTCATGGGTGGGATAGTATAGGACTCTCCTAACCTGCAAGGGCACCCGAGATCCCTTTTCACTTAGGATTTTTGGATGCGGTAAAATCTCACCAGCGATACCCAACGTCGTCTCAGGGCCGTCGTGAAACTCGAACGTAAAGTTCCGCACGAGGACAGCAAATCTGACCCGATCGGTATGGATAACGAGACGTACCTTGAGTTCGGCATCGGCGAATCCTTTCCCCAGGCACGTCCTGGGCCCATCAGCAAACGTCAGCACGTGTTTGTGCCCCCGTACTTCCTTTGCTTGCGGAGGAATGCTGTCTCCAAGAATCCATCGTGATGGCTTGCATTGTTTTGCACCGTGTCCCCATAGAGCTTTGGAATGGTTGATGGATGCAGCGGGGGTTGCCACAGCTGTACCACATGGAATTGAAAGATGAATTGTTTGCATTGGCGAGAATGGCGTGATAATGGCACTACCATACAAAATCATATCGTCTTCTATGGCCTATTTGTGAGGAGGTGAGGGCACGTAGTCAACAAAGGCTGATACACTTACCACGCGTGACGTCTCTCCAAGTAAAACATGCAAACGCAATGTTTCGTGCATACTGCATCGAGGTACGGAAGTCCATATGTTAATTGCTCCCATGTCGGATCTCCCTCAATATGGGAAAGCTCCCCGCGCAGTTCGCTCTGAGCGTCTTGATCTCTACTTGATTCAACGAGTGCCCACTGTAAATGAGAGCATTTGACTTTGAGGAGAGGAGGTCCATATGGACGCACGGTGAGGCTGACTACAAGTGATATCAGAGTGTATACAGAACTGAGAAGGGGTCAGTGCTTACTTGATGTTGTGTCACAGCCAGCGAAGAGGAGCACCTTCATCTGCATGGTGGGTGTTGATCGTTTGCCACTTGCCTCACCCCCTTTCACTTACCTGCGCGGTCACCTCTTCTGGCGTCATATGAAGGCCAGAACCACTACTCTCCGCCTTGACTAGTACGCCCGGTCACTCAATCATGAGACAATCATTCAATCCACTCACTTGAGAGACCAATGATTGACTTGTCCTGTACCTCCTCCGCTAAACCTTCTTCCTTCTCTTTCTTTGTCTTTGTAAATAGCTTGGAAGACATTGCGCCCATAGTATCTTCGATAACTTTGTCCGAGGCTTCGGTAGATTTAAGATCCGATGGGCGAAAAGGAAAATATGGTTAAAGAGGGGGGGGATGGTCTGGTGTTGCTCACTTCCTTAAAGGTGGCGGCAACAGCAGATCGCTTACCTTTGAGAGAACCAAAGTCATGTGAGAACCTAACGATGCCGATCGTATCAATACTCCAGGTCGGTTTTAGGCCTCATGACCTTATGGCGACGATGGTCATACATGATATGGCTCATCCTTATCATAAGCATGTTACCGCGTACCATTCCTGAACTTTGATGAATGCGCCACTGGGGTTTCTCTGAAGGAGGTCATCCAAAATAGCCATTGTCTGCACCGATCTGTCTTCAGCAACTTTAATAGCAAATGCGAAACCTACTTTGTACACAGCGTCGTAGAAGATTGGCAATAATTTGCGAATAGCTGCAACGCTGAGTGCAGGAGTCAGAGACTGAAACAAACTATGGAAGCGTCAACTGTTCCCCGCATATATGAGCGTCGCGGACAGAGCGCACAGACCGTGTGTGCACATCTCCGTGTGTCGTCAGCGAACTGTCTCTCTTGACCTACCACAATATGGTAAGGAAACAGAATACCACCGGGGCTCTTCTGGAAACACACCACCATGCTAGTCAGGAAGCTCCCAAGTGGCGTCAGTATATATGTTGTAGTTTCCTTGGCATAGAAGTGGGCAATCGCTTTTGGATCACGCAGTACTATGCGTGTAGTTCCTAGGACGGAAGGAAGCTGGTATATAGTTCAGCCCAAGCCTCGTAGATCTCGGGGTGATCGGGTGTCGTGAAGAACCCCAACACAAGACTTCTTGAACGAGGCTCATTGAGAGGCGTAATCCGAGCACGACGGTGTGCAGCGCGAGCAACACGAATGACCATCCACATGAAAAAGGAGACCGCGACCACGTCCAGAACGTGATGTTCGAGTGCATGTTCAAGCATGAACGATGACCATGAGGGCGCCAGCGAACTCAAGGCTGCGCTGATGCTTTGTATAGATATGGACCTGACCAGGTTTGCACGACAAGGGCCCGGGCGGCGTTCAGTCTAGGTTCCTGTACAGGTTGGGTGCTGTTCTTGAAAGTGCAAGCGGAAGTGAATCAGAGCAAGTCACAAGCGATGTCGAAGAGCCGCTGCTGTGTTATCGCCGCTCAGTACTCAGTACACGTCCAGCGTATCCTTCGGCAACAGTGATCGTGCACATGGCACCAAGACTGAGCAAACGCCAGCAACGAGAGCAAGAAGAGCTCCTTTCTCTCGTCACCAACAAACCCTCAACGGCTGATCTCCACACGTCCAGCGACTCAGAGCAAGACTCGGTCCCGGCGCCTGCACAGACTGGTTTCGCTGCGGTATGTTTTACTTCTCAGGCGGGCGGGTAGGAATGGTGACGATGAACACAGCTCTTCACACCAGAGGACGAGCCAGACGCAGCCGGCAGCGAGGATGAAGACACCACGAGACCCGCCAAGTCCCACAAGGTGCGAAACCAAATCATTGCAGGCGTGATAGATCTCATACCTCAGGTATGCAGACGAAGAAGAGAAAGAAGAAGGCGGCCCCCGCCGCCCACGAGGAGCATCCTCACACAGTGAAACCTGCTGGCCCACTGCCTCAGGTAGCTTCCCAGTCCAAGATCACGTCAAAAAAGGCAAAGGCAAAAGGCAAAAAGGCAGACGAGAAAGACGACTTGGACAAAGCTCTTGCGGAACTTTCGATCAAGTTCGTCCTGTCAGTGTTCGTCTCTCTTTCGGTTCTCTTATGTGGCGATGTTCCAGATATCCGGACCTTCAACAAATTGCGCAGAACACCTCTGTTGACACGCAGTCAACGAAACTTTCCGCCCTTCTCTCAGTCTCAGTCTCCCACCTTGATGCAGAGTCCGAGCTCAAGAAGTTCTTCGGCTCCAAAGCTGTCTCAGCTGCCCAGGCTGCTACGTCCACACCCTCACCTGGGAGAAGACGCCGTGGGGTACAGTTACAGGTACAGCGTTCCCAGCTTACACGTCCGCCGTCGTCCTGGGCCATGACCAAGCCACGGGAGGGTCTGTCTGCCCGATCGCTCACAGATGAGGAGACAGCTAGGAAGGTGAGCGGGAGTCCTGCTGGCTCTGGAAAGTGGTGCACAGTGGAGTATAGCAAGCGTTACAAGGGCGTCACGAGGACGTTCATGCAAGCTGTCATGACTGGCGGTAGGTGCATATATGTGTTGCTACCGATCAGTTCTCACGAGAGTGTCTGGTGTAGACCCGGAGACTCTGTGGCGGGTCTTGCAGAGAATGCCATGGCATGCAGATACGCTACTTCAACTTGCAGAAGTTTATCGTCATCGTGAAGGTCCGTTGAACTGGAATCTGTGTGTGGTTCTTGCTCACACCCAAATTT
Source organism: Boletellus ananiceps (assembly GCA_038089975.1). Lineage (NCBI taxonomy): Eukaryota > Fungi > Basidiomycota > Agaricomycetes > Boletales > Boletaceae > Boletellus > Boletellus ananiceps. Next base: position 12,940 of record JBBPLV010000416.1, on the reverse strand, counting down.
TCAGAGTACAGTCAGGCTGTGGAATATGTATCACGAGCCCTGTATGCCTACGAGCGCGCCTTCCTTGGGGCGTTTAGTCTCACGAGTGGGAATAATAGGCTCGACTTTGATCGAGTAGAAAATAGACCATTCTTTCTTGCCATCCATCGACAAGTCATGTGAGCTCACCCGCAGGTCCCCATTTCGTCGAACAAGCGCTTATTCTGCCTTTAGAGACTTGCAACGTCGTGGTTGTCCTCGGACGTCTTTCGAACACGCGCGATTGCTCATCTCCCTTGAACCACTGTCTGATCCCCACGGTGTCTACCTGCATCTTGACTACCTATGTGTTAAAGCAGGTATGGGCGATTGGTTGCTCGACGTGTGGGCGGTATATCGAAGCACAACTCCTAAAAACTCTTCCGAATATATTGATCCGAGCGTGTTGCCTGGTTGGTCATACGCAAGAGCTCTGGTTCTGAAAGTCAAAGAAAAGGAGAAAAGGGACCGGGGCGAGGTCACAGCCTCTTTTGTTGGGCCCTCTAATCATAGTTCTAACCACTGATGCGTTAGGATTTCAAAGAGGAGAGTACGGCAACACTTCGAGAAGCAATTCTCGGGTTTCCGTCCGTAGTCCCCCTCTTGGCTGACAAGTGCGAGATTTCACTTTCTACGGAAGTCCGAAGCCACAAAGCTTTTCGCATTTATACAGATAGGATGTACGTCTAGAGTCTCTGAGCTCATCGCAGCCTGACAATGTTCCAGTGGCTTGTCCTCTGAAGAAAGCATCCTCTACCTCCTTTCTCACCTCTACGCGCAGCGTTCTTCTCCACTTTGGAAGTCTTCCGATCATGCCTCATGGCTTTCGAGCACGGTAAACGCAGTTCTGCCGACACTTTCTACTCAACGCACACACCCAACCCGTGAGCGATTCTTTCGCACCTTCTCCTCCCTCACCTTGCGGCAATCGGTCTATCGCCACATCTTTGTCCTCGAACAGACCCACGCCCAGCCGCAAAATCGCGCTCTGACCGCCTTCATACCGCCCGACATCACCCAGGGTAGACACCTCGCATGTGACCCTCTCCCGCCGCACACCGCCCTCTCAACGTACGACGCCACCTTCTTCGCCGGATCCGAAGACCCGTTTGCAGCCGACCGGCTCCGTCCCTCTCGGAGGCGCACCCAAGCCGAAGAGCGGATCCTCGCTCAGCTGATCCCCGACGCCGCCGCCCGCGCCCAGGTCCTCGCGCTCTACGACCAGAACCCGTGGCTCGCTGCACAGATCCCAGGCGGTGTGGTCGAGTTCGTGCACATCGTCGCAGAGATGCCAGAGGATGCGCTGCATGAGCTGATGTTGGGCGCTGAGATGATGCGCGAAGCGGGTGGCGCTGTTGGGGTGCAGCCAGGGTTGGCGGACCGGGGCGCGATGCCTGGAGAGCTTCCAGACGAAGAAGAAATTGAAGTATTTTGGGAGGCGGAGGACGGAGGCGGTGGTGTGGACCGTCTAGCGCATGGCCAGCCCGACCAACAAGATAGGAGGGCAGATACAGACGAGGACGGAGAGGAAGAGGAGGAAGATGATGATGATGTTGCTGTCAGTCTACCAGTTCATCATCCTCGCAGGGCTTCTGAATTTTGGTTTAGCCGATGCCTATACGTATGGTACGCAACCTCCTGAATCGACTCTGGGGAGGTGCACCTGTTCAAGAAGAATCGACTGATGAGGATGATGTTGGTAGTGGTTGAATGTGGAATTGAGAGTTTGGAGAGGTTGAACTGATTTTATTACTTTGAGAAGAAATACAACTACAAGTTGAATTGAAGTGGTGTACAGTAGGTACATGACAGCTGAGATGGAGGAATGGAAGGAAGAAGATACCATCCCACTTCCTCCTTTGAAACCTGCACCCCCTGGTGCACAGAGGTGCATGGCTGCCAGCCCACTCCTTCTGGAAGTCCTGTGGGGCCTACTTGCCATGCTCTTGTAGCATCCCCTTCCCATCTTGCCCTCTTAACTCCTGTTGAGTTTGTATTGCATGCACCATATTGGGAGACTCATCCACCCTAGCCCCCTTGCAGGCCTTACTGCTCTCACTGAGCTGATAGCTTACATATTGCCTTCTACATATGTGACCCATTTGCACATACAACCCACATATATATTGTCTGATAAGAGATGCTGTTACAACTTCCGACGTGGGTTACGGTTTGCGCTACCATTCCTCTCTGTTCTCTCCTACTACCTTACCTTCCTACTTAGACGACGTGACCTTCCCAGTATTCCCCCTGTATCCACTACCGGGAAGGGACTCTTGAGTTACTACATTTAGTATGCCCCACTTTCTACTCTCGGACACATAGCCCTCCCCGGCATCATCTCCTTATTGATGCTGTGTCTCCCCCATTTCCATACTAGGCATCTCTTCATTACTATACCAGGAATTACTATGATTAGCGAAGTACAGCTCTGTCTAGGTATTTAAACCGTGCCGTGTATTATACCAGTTCTCTAGTTAGTTCTGCGCAATTCTACATGCAGTCTCTGACCTTCCGTGAGTCCTTCTCTAGGATAGCGAGCCCCTGACCTCGATTAGTCCTCGTCCTACTATTGAGTGGACACTATCCGAGTACTTCCTACTAAAGCATAGGATTCGGACTGTGCCCTTAGGAGATTGTACACGGTCCACGTAACAAAAGAACTAACTCTCCTTGCACCCCTGCTACTTAGCAGAAGGGCCAAAACATTGACACCATGTCGTACTGGTCACCCAATGAACCCGAGTCCTCCCCTGAACCTGTGGAAGAAGAGAAAGAAGAAGAAGTATTCTTCGAAGATGAGCCAATGCCCAGCGCAATGCCAACTGACCCTAGACCATTCGAGAACCCCTATCAAACCAGCTCCCCAGTTCCTACCAGATGTATCACTGGTTCTTCAAACCCCCCCCCCGACCACCCCTGAGCCTCTTGTTCCGGGAAAGAAGAAGACGACGATCGGTAACCCCTGAAACTGTCTTAGAAAATGCCTCCCTTGCACCACCAAGAACCCCTGCTCCAGCACTCTCCCCCATAGTACTTGTCACTGATACTACCGAGGAGCAAGGAGACGTACCAATGGCAGACCCCACTCAATGAGATAAGAAGGGAGAACTTCAGGCAGCCCTGCCTGGAGATTTCGATGGAAATGCAGCTGATGCTACACGATGGATGTTGGCTATGACAGCCTTCTTCACCATCAACCAGGACATTTACGACAATGACTCGCTCCTTATCCTTACCTGTCTCAATAAGATGAATAAAGGATGAGCCGCAGCATTCGCAGAAACCTGGTATCCAAAGGTCATGGATGCCACGTTCAACCAGTTTAGGGAGGCATTCCAAGATTCCTTTGTTCCAACTGGTCAACAAGAGAGAGCACGGAACGAGTTCTATGAGTTGAAGCAAAGCAACTTCAAGGAGGAAACTGAGAAAGGACTACCCAGGCGACTCCAGAGGGGAAACTTTGACACCTACGTCACAACCTTTGAGCTAAAAGTGATGAGGAGTAAACTGGAAGTGGAACACGACGAAATCCTGATTGATATTCTTCGACGAGGAGTCGATGAACAATTGGCTAACATGATGGCCACACTGAACCCCCAGCCAATGAAATGGAGGGATTGGATTAAGAAGGCCCATGTGTTTGATGAGAACATTCGTCGCCTTAGGAAGATCCGAGAATGGAAGAACTACTTACCCTTTCCAACCTCGGGATCTCACAACCATCGGGACCTAAACGCGATGGACGTTGACGCAATCTGCCTCACCCCAATAGAGCGAGTGGAACACATGAAGAACAATAAATGCTTCATCTGTCACCGAGTGGGATGTCGCACTACCAACCATCCATGAGGAGACTCACGCCCCAGGAGGTTTCCTACCAGACCTCATACGGTAAAAGCTGTAGAAACCAAGGAAGATACCCTGGGGGAGTTCATTCGGAACTTGGATCTACCCCAAGAAGAATTACTCTGCATCCTTCACACCTGCACCACAGAAGATCAGGATGTACGAGTCCTTGATACTTTGCAGGATTTTTAACTGGGAGGAAAGTAACAACGTCTTTACCTCCCCTTTCTGTCACACCTGTATTTGTATTAGGCCCCAACTCTAGGGCAATCAAACTCCCCATTCGCCTATATGACTCTGACATGACTCAAACTGTTGAAATCTCTGCACTAGTGGACAGTGGAGCTACTGGATGCTTTATTAACAAGTATCTTGCTCGACTCAAAGGATGGAAGTTATGCCGACTACCACAACCCATCCGGGCCCATAACGTAGATGGATCCGAAAACAAGAATGGAATCATTCGCCAATACATAGTCCTTAAAGTCACCTATGGGTCTTGGACAGAACAGCGACGTTTCCTAATCATTGATTGCGGCACCGAGAAAGTCATTCTGGGAATGAATTGGCTACGAGAGATCAATCCCACTATCGATTGGACCACCGGACAGATTCGGATCCCGGATTCCATATCCAAACCACCCTGGGACAATCCAATTGAACAACGATACCTCCTCCGCTACCTCAGAGTGAACCTGGAACCGGAATCGCTTGCTAAAGTCACTATTTCTACCGAATTGGCCCAACAAACCACCAAAACAGACACTGTCCTCCCACCTGAATACGAAACTTTCCGCAGTGTTTTTGAGGAACCAAGGGACAGAGAACTACTCCCATCCCGGCCTTATGACCATGCAATCGATCTCACAGCTGACTTCATACCGAAGGTCACCAAAGCCTATCCCCTGAATCCGACTGAACTAGCCACCTGTTGAGCGTTCGTCGATGAACACCTGAAATCAGGAAAGATCAAACCATCCAAGTCACCTCAAGCGTCCCCTTTCTTCTTTGTCCAGAAAAAGGATGGAGGATTGAGACCCTGCTAGGACTACCGATACCTCAACCAGCACATGGTCAAGAATGCCTACCCCCTACCACTCATCTCGGATCTCATTGACCAGCTCAAGGACTCCTCCCTCTTTACCAAAATGGATATTCGCTGGGGATACAACAATGTTCGCATCAAGGCTTCGGACACCTGGAAAGCTGCCTTTATCACACCATTCAGGCTGTACAAGCCCACCGTTATGTTCTTTGGCATGTGCAATTCTCCCCCCACTTTCCAAGCCCTTATGGATGATATTTTCCGAGATATGATTTTGGAGGGATGGCTTCTTATCTATATGGATGACCTTATCATCCACACCAATGGAGATTCGCAACTTCATCACCAACGTACTCTCCGTGTCCTCCAGCATATGCGTGACCATCACCTTTTCCTGAAACTTTCCAAGTGCTTTTTCAATGTCATGGAGGTCGAATACCTGGGTATGATCATTCACCCTGGTGCGGTCACCCTGGATCCCTCGAAGTTGAAGGCCATTTAGGAATGGACTCCCCCCAAATCCATAAAAGCAGTCCGATCCTTCATTGGTTTCTGCAACTTCTATCGGAAGTTCATCCCCAACTTCTCCTCCATAGCCTGACCACTTCATGACCTTACTTGGAAAGGGGTCCCTTGGGAGTGGAGCTCCAGTTGTGACGCTGTGTTCTGTGCACTCCAAAACGCCTTTCTTTCATGGCCCGTGCTCTGCCTCCCTCATACGGACTCTCCCTTCTGGGTCATGACTGATGCTTCCCTCGTTGTGTCTGGTGCCGTTCTGATGTAAAAAGACGGCAATGGTGACCTACACCCCTGTGCCTACCTCTCCAAAACCTTCTCCCCGGAGGAACACAACTACGATATCTACGATCGGGAACTGCTTGCAGTCATCCGTGCACTGGAGGAGTGGAAGCAATACCTGACTGGCACTGCGCATCCTGTTACCGTCCTCACCGACCACAAGAATCTCGCCTATTTCAAGCAGCCTCACAAGCTGTCATGTCGCCAAGCCCACTGGATGTTGTTTCTTCAGGATTTCAACCTCTGCTTCTCCCACGTTCCCAGTATGCAGCTGGGACCAGCTGATGCCCTCTCTCGTTTACCAGATGTCTCTACTGTCAGCGACAATCAGGATGTCACACTACTTCCATCGGAACACTTCATCTGCCTCCTGGACGTCACCCTGGTCAACAAGATTGCCCACTCGTCCGCTGCTGACCCCTTTGTCATGGACGCACTCACTGCTCTTCACCAGGATTCCTCCCTCCTACCCCGTGCTTCCCACTCCAACTGGCACTTTGACCGCGGCCAACTGTACTTCAAGGGGCACCTCTATGTCCCCAAGCCTGCCCGCCATGACCTGGTCCGGGCGTTGCGTGATGCACCCGCTGCCAGCCATCCCAGCTTTTTCCGCATGTTACACCTGTTGCAGCACAACTATTGGTGGCTGGGCCTTTCCACTTTCGTGCGAAAATTCCTCCTTGGCTGCGCCACCTGTCAGGCCAATAAGGTGCTGACCCACCCTACCGTCCTGCTGGCTCGGCCTCTCCCAAGCACCGCCACCCATCCTTTCCAGTCCATTTCGGTCGATCTCATAACAGGTTTGCCCCTGTCCCAGGGCTTTGATTCAGTTTTAGTTGTGGTCGACCACAGCCTTACAAAGGGGGTGATTTTCTGCCTGTGCACTAAAGACATCGATGCCAAGGGCATAGCAAACCTGTTTTTCCAATATGTATTCCCCAGGTTTGGTCTCCACGAACGATGTATCTCTGACAGGGGACCCCAATTTGCCTCAGCATTTGCCCGAGAACTCTCCCGCCTCCTAGAGTACGACCTCGCACTCTCCACCACCTATCATCCCCAGACCGACAGAGAAACTGAACGGGTTAATCAAGAACTCGAGACCTACCTCCGCATTTTCTGCCAAGGAAATGTTTCTATTTGGGCTGACCTCCTCCCCATGGCTGAATTCGCGCACAATTCCACAGCACATTCTGTGACCAAGCAAACCCCTTTCTCTCTCATGATGGGGTATGAACCCCAATCTTATCTGGCCATCGGAAAAACCTTCCTCCCAGCTCTCGAGCAGAGACTCACCCTTTTATCCAAGGCTAGAGAGGAGGCATAGCAGGCCCATCATGTGGCATGACAGATGATGTAGGAATGCGTTTGCACACCTTTCAAACCTTGGAAGATAGGAGATCGAGTCTGGCTCAACAACAAAAATCTGAAACTCCACTATCCGTCCCGAAAGCTCACCTCCAGAAGAGAAGGCCCATTTGAAATTGAAAAAGTCATCTCCCCGGTTGCCTACCAACTACACCTACCCCCAACTTGGAGGATTCATCCAGTTTTCCATGCATCACTCCTCACCCCTTATTGCGAAACTGTGGAACACGGCCCAAACTTTATCAATCCTCCCAGATCAAATCGATGGAGAAGAACAATATGAGGTGGCCCGGATCCTAAGCCACAGGGGTTCCACAGCACAAAGGCAGTACCTTGTCTCATGGAAGGGATATTCTTCTGCCGAGAACACTTGGGAACTGGAACGTAATTTGGGAAATTCACATGCACTACTAATGGAATATAAAGCCTCCAGACCAAATGACTTCCCCCCAACTGGACGAAGAAGAACGAGACCGTAGCACCCCTCTTCCTATACAAATAGTTGACGATATGTCTTCCCTTTCCCCCCAGACCGTCAACCTCCTTGCCTTTTATTTTTCCTTCATCTTCCTTCCCCTTTTACTACTACTCCTGTGCCTTTGGGACACCCATCGGTGCATTCTCAACCGCCAGGTGGACATCCAGTACACCCTCACCCCTCTCCCCGCTTGCCATCATCAACCCCCTCCTCCGGTTGCTTGGGCTGACGAACCTACCCAGGACCAACAGCCACCAGCGCGACCAGAGCCAGGTTGGTCTCTGCGTTTCACAGTGACCTTTCCGGACACCAGCAACGGAGCTGGGCAGTGGGGAGGGAACACCTCTGGCTGGTAGCCACTTTTACCATTTCTTCTTTTGCTAAAGTTCATGCCCGACGAATCTTCCAAATACTTCAGAAATACTATATGGCCACTCTCTCCCATCCCCTATCTGTTGATGATAACCCACCACTCTGACTAGAACGACTTTCTGAGTTCCACTGATCGACCTTTGTGTTCAACCTACTCAACAACCCAGGCGCCGTACTCGCTCTCGAACATCTCCCTTTATTTCGCCTTTCCCCATATCTTCCCTTAATCATTCGCTTCTATTCCTTTTTTGTCAACACACGTCGCCAAACCGTAGAAACCATAGTGATCTTCTAGACCGCCACTGACCTGGGAATCCAACACCACTTCAGCCCCACCTTTGCTCTTCAACAATTAGGTCGTGCCCGCAATACTCTATTTGAACTGCTAATGGAAGCGGGGTTACTGGAGCTAATTGCCTTACTCCCCTGGAACATCTACCTCCCGCTTCTCCGACAGCAGATTCAAACATTCTCCGATGAGCAGCAGGCCCATTACCTGGCTGATGCTCCCGTCATCCCACGAAGGAATTCGTTGGAAGAATACGATCACCCTGGAATCAGCACAGCAGGACCCTCGGTACAACATCCTCCTGTCCCATCCGTTAACTTCGCGACAATCAGACCTCCCACTCCAGCCCCCCTTTCGTTCCCCCCGAACCACCCTCCACTCCACCTCACTCTCTACCTCGTCCGCTCTCCCTGTTCCTCCTCCTGTCCCCAGATGACGATGAATGGCTCAGCGAATTCGCGCTCTGGCTCGATTGGGAAGCCACGATATCACAGATGGAGAACTCCGATCCCCTAGTCCTGTCTCTCCCTCTCCTCGAGGAACAGGTCAAGCGGCAAGTTGCCATCAATGCGGTTCGCAAGCACACTATTGAACAGCCTGTCCCCACTACCTCTGTCCTTACTGCTTTCTCCCTGCACCTGGTCACCCCCAGTATGCTTGTCCTGAGTGAGAATGCATCCGCTGCGGACTTCGAGGCCACAGTGTGCAGAATTGCACAAGGTCCGTGGATGGGAGCGAATCTGACTACCTGTCTGAGACAGATACTCTTGGAGTCGAGCAACCTGGCAGGGTCTGATCCAGTGTCTCAGACATATGACGAGGGTAATGTTACAACTTCCGATGTGGGTTACGGTTTGCGCTACCATTCCTCTCTGTTCTCTCCTACTACCTTACCTTCCTACTTAGACGATGTGACCTTCCCAGTATTCCCCCTGTATCCACTACCAGGAAGGGACTCTTGAGTTACTACATTTAGTATGCCCCACTTTCTACTCTCGGACACATAGCCCTCCCCAGCATCATCTCCTTATTGATGCCATGTCTCTCCCATTTCCATACTAGGCATCTCTTCATTACTATACCAGGAATTACTATGATTAGCAAAGTACAGCTCTGTCTAGGTATTTAAACCGTGCTGTGTATTATACCAGTTCTCTAGTTAGTTCTGCACAATTCTACGTGCAGTCTCTGACCTTCCGCGAGTCCTTCTCTAGGATAGCGAGCCCCTGACCTCGATTAGTCCTTGTCCTACTATTGAGTGGATGCTATCCGAGTACTTTCTACTAAAGCATAGGATTTGGACTGTGCCCTTAGGAGATTGTACGCGGTCCACGTAACAGATGCCTGACTGACTGGACAATAAACATGAAAAAAGAAGACAACAGTAGCATGAGTTCTAGTCCAGAATGGGGCCATAGGAAGAGACAGGGAGGAAACAATAGAATTTGAATCATTTGTGGCAGCAGCACATAAGAACAGGAGCTGATGATCTAGAGACCTGGTGACCCAGGCTGCTCAGTTGTTGCATTCAGAATTGCCCTCCTGAGCCCAGTTGTCAAGTTCATGTAGTATAAGACAATGACCTGTCAAATGTCTTCATAGGCATCTTGATCTCCCAATATCTTAAAGGAGAAAAGTCTTGAGATCCTAGATGGCTTGACTGGTTCAAAATAAAGACCATGGTCTGACTTGACTGAGATAATTGCAGCAAAGCCAACAATTACAGTTTGCCAGTGAATTATATATGAGAGTCAACACATACCTGGTAAATGTATAGTGGCAGTCAAGGACAAGTGATGTATAGAAAATGATGTTCATGATGTCAACAAGTGAAGGTGCCACCTGAGGCACCCAGCTCATGTGTTGGAGTGTTGTGGTTGACGCATCAAGACCTTGATCTGACTGGGGTGAGATGATGAGCTCATCTTGAGCAGAACCCCATATCTCCAGCCAACAGGGCATTGTAAGTGATGGGAATTCCTCTGAGTGATGAGAACAAATGTGGACCTACAAAAAATTGGATACAGGTGAAATTAGACAACAGATGACACTTGCATAGTCTCCATGTTCTGAACCTCCATCTTTAGAAACTTGTACTGATGTGTACCCATTGTGTGTTTCATGTGTGAAACACTCAAGACAACCAAGTCTGGAAATCCATTGAATGATGCTTGTGTGAGGATATCACCCCAGTCTTTGATATGGGTAGTAATCCTTGAAGTTGGTACTGGTCCCAGAAACAAATCAAATTCAGGAATTGGTGGTGGATTGTTGTCTGCCTGTGTTGTACCCCTAACAAAATGCCCACATCAGAGAAGTGACTGTAGTAATTATACTTAGATCAGAGACTAATGAAAGAAGAACTATACTTACCAAAAAAAATCTCACTAATGTGAGTATGGCTTATTGTGCTAGACTTTGGCTTGCATCTATTGTTGGTTTGTACTCTGTCTAGACTGAGATGCCATGATGATAGTCAAATGTCAAAATAAGTGTTTAGGGGGTACAGCTAAATCAGCTAGAATCTGCAATGTCATCATTGATCCTCCTGAATCTAAGGATGCATATTTTTGCCTTGGAGCTCTGGAGCCCCAAGCATGTCACACCTCCCAGTTGTCAGTGTTTGCCATCCCATCCTCCAACATTTTCAACATCCAGCCTTATTCCTTCTTCCAATTGTCTAAGCTGCTGTAAAGCATACTAAACAACATTGGTATGTCCAACACATTGAGTTCAGGGTGCTGGAGCAGAAAATGAGCTGTACAGGGGTAGATAAATGTTACGCGGATGGTGTACAATCTCCTAAGTTCTCTCTCAGGTCCTATGTTCCGCAAGGTAATACTCGGACAGCGTCCACTCAATAGTAGGATGAAGACTAGTTGAAGTCAGAAGCTCGCTATCCTTGAGAGGGACTCGCAGATGGCCAGAAACTGCACATAGTATTGCGCAGAACTAGCTAGGGAACTGGTATCGTACATGGCATGGTTTAAATACCTAGGTAGAGCTGTACTTCGCTAGTCGTAGTAATTCCTGGTATAGTAACGAAGAGATGCCTAGTATGGAAGTGTGGGAGATGTAGTATCAGTAAGGAGATGATGCTGTAGGAGGGCTATGTGTCCGAGAGTAGAAAGTGGAGCATACCATATGTAGTAACTCTAAAAGTCCCTTCCCGGTAGTGGATACAAAGGAAATACTGGAAAGGTCGCGTCGTCTAAGAAAGAAGGCAAAGTGGTTGGACAGAACAGAGAAGAATGATAGCACAAACCATAGACCGCATCAGATGTTGTAACATTACCCCTCTCGTACGTCTGAGACACTGGATCAGACTCTAGTAGGTTGCTCGACTCCGAGAGTATCTGTCTCAGACAAGTAGTTGGATTCACTCCCATCCACGGACCTTGCGCAATTCGGCGCACTGTGGCCTCGAAGTCCGCAATGGATGCATTCTCGTTCAGGACAAGCATACTGGGGGTGACCAAGTGCAGGGAGAAAGCAGTAAGGATAGAGGTAGTGGGGATAGGCTGTCTGATAGTGTACTCTCGAACCGCATTGATGGCAACTTGCCGTTCAACTTGTTCCTTGAGGAGAGGGAGAGACAGGGCTAGGGGATCAGAGTTCTCCATCTATGATATTGTGGCTTCCCAGTCGAGCCAGAGCGCGAATTCGTTGACCCATTCATCATCGTCTGGGGGCGGGGGGTGGAACAGGGAGAGTGGGCGAGGAAGGAGAGCGAGGTGGAGTGGAGGGAGGTTTGGAGGGAACGAAAGGGAGGACTGGAGTGGGGGGTCTGACTGTCGCAAAGTTAACGGAAGGGATAGGGGTACATTGTACCAAGGGTCCTGCTGTGCTGTCTCTGGGGTGATCGTGTTCGTCCAGCAGATTCCTTCATGGGATGACGAGAGCATTAGCCAGGTAATGCGCCCACTGCTCATCGGAAAGTGTCTGCAACTGTTGTTGAAGAAGTGGGAGGTAAACATTTCGAGGGAGCAAGGCGATTAACTCTAGTAATCCCACCTCAGTTAACAGTTCAAAGAGGGTGTTGCGGGCACGACCCAGTTGTTGAAGGGCATAGGTGGGGCTGAATCAATGCTGAATACCCAGTTCTGTGGTGGTATGGAAGATTATGATGGTTTCCATGGTCTGTCGACGGGTGTTGACAAAGAAGGAATAGAAACGGATAATTAATGGGAGGTATGGGGAAAGACGAAACAAAGGAAGATGTTTGAGGGCAAGAACAGCTCTGGGATTGTTGAACAGATTGAACATGAAAGTGCTTCGATGGAACTCTGAAAGTTGTTCTAGTCAGAGCAGGGGATTGTCATCAACCGATAAGGGGCGAGAGAGAGCGGCCATATAGTATTTCTGAAGGACCTGGAGAACTCGTCGGACATAGACTTCAGTGAAGAAAGAAGAAATGTTTAAAGTAAACTACCAGCCAGAGGTATTCCCTCCCCACTGCCCGGCTCTGTTGCTAGTATCTGGAAATGTCACCGCGAAACGCAGAGACCAACTTGGTTCTGGTTGTGCAGGTGGCTGTTGGTCCTGGGTGGGCTCGTCGGCCCAAGCAACTGGAGGAGGGGGTTGGTGATGCTGAGTGGGAAGAGGGGCAAGGGTGTACTGGATATCCACCTGGCAGTTGAGAATACGCCAATGGGCATCCCAAAGGCACAAGAGAATGAATTCCCAGCTTACGCCATCATATCGGAGTTGACTGCTGGTAAAA
>JBBPLV010000415.1:0-20077 GCA_038089975.1 Boletellus ananiceps | reverse complement strand
AGGGAAAAGGGAGCCCAAAGAATCATAAGAGAAAGAAAAATGTGATGTACACGCCTGATAAAGACCACCAGGGAGATAAACACATAAAACGAGCACACGTTTATGTGGCCCTAAACCGATGGGAAGGAAAAGTCCAGTATGTCAGCCCGTGAGACCAGTCAGCCGCAACGGCGTCAAAGTGCCCTTCAAGGCGTGCGTCCTGCTTATTCGTGACGACTCGGCTTGTCAGGGCTTTTACCAACGATGGTGATGAGACAACCTTCAAACGCGCACAGCCGTCAAACCAGTCGAGCTGCTCGGGTCAAAGGGGAGGCGTGCAGGCACGTCGTGCGTATGAGACGAGAAGCTCGGAGGTGGCGAATGGGATAGTAGGTAGCGTTGAATGCTCGAGGCCGACTGTGAACGAGGAATGGATTGAGAAGGTTCTTGGAGAGGGGAATCCGCGCCGGTGTAGAAACAAAATCTAAACGAGTATATCAATATCAGGCAACTACAGAAACGAAGAAAACAAACTGGTCGAGCAACTGCTTGTAGCTGGTGTCGCGCCGAGAGCAGTCAGAATCAGGTGAAATAAGTGGGGTATCAGAAGATGTGGTTCCGGAACTCGACTGTGGGACGTCGTAGGGCGTCGACTCCTCACTTCGTCCGTCACTGACGAAAGCGACTTGTGTCGAAAGTGGTGGCTTTGGTGTCAATTGCCGAGGCGAGCTGCCCTTGGCCCCCAACTTCTGGCCAACCAAAGGGTATGACCATGTCCTCGGCAACTCGGCAGCACCGTCTCGGTTCGCCATATCAAATCTAAGGGGCGACCCAGTAGGTGTCCGACGCAAGGTAGGCGATTCCTCCTTGGTCCCGTCCAAGTAACCCCGGCGATGATTGCGCACTCGAGCATCGGGTGAATGGGGTGGGCTGTGAGCGTCAAATAGAGCTGCAGTCGTCTCGGAGGGAGCAGATATACTGTCCATCGCTTCCCGAGATGATCCAGTAGAAAGGGGTGGGAGTGACGGTGGTCGCGAGGAAGTCGTAACCTGCTCCGTCTGGTGCGTCTTTAACGCAACGGACCACGGTGGGACTACTGGATCGGCAGTAGTCGGAACACCAGACGGGAATGTGTGTGTACGCGTATGACGGGTAGGAGGCGGCGGGCCATTCTTGACCCATTGCGCCTGGTACGCTTTTGGAAATTCATATTGACCCGACGGCTGCGCAGATAAAGAATATCGGTCGGCACTAAAGGAGCGACCTAGTCGAGAGGGCGCAATAGAGACAGGAACAGATCTGGTCTTCGCAAGGTCCTCTAACCTCAGGTCCAAGTCCTTGAGGCTCTCTTCGTTGTCGACCGCACTCGGGGGCTCCGAGGGCCGTTCAAGAGTGAACTTGATGTGGTAATTCTTTCCAGCATTGTTATCCCAATACTCCCGCCCTGCTACTGCGTACCGCAATGCCAGGAGTATCGTCTTCTCCTCGATACGCGACCAGATGTCGTGTAGACGGATGGAGAATGTGAATACATCAAAGGCACCGTGCTCGATCGATTTGTCATGGCGCGCCGTGACCTCACTCGTCGTTTGCCACCAGTCCAATGTGAAGCGGATAGCCAACCATTTTTCGTATGCGATATTGCGGACGCGAACACTCCCCGTGATTGTACGTTGCTCCTGAGTAAGTACCAGCTTTTGCAACGCGACATTTTCCTCCGTCCTGGGAGATGGCGGCATATTGGGGACCAGCATTTTGATACGTTTGTTGTCGTGATCGCCGTAAATAAATGGTGGAAAATCGTCCCCGCTTGTATCACTAGTGGGGCTACCGTCTCTCGACACCGCAAGTGGTTTTTGCGCTGCCAAGAAAAGCTTCACGTGTTCAAGCTTGGAGTCAAAGTGAACAGCTTTTGCATGGGTTGGCGTGACAGGCTCGCTCTTGGCAATGGAACCACCAGTGTCGACATGCAGCTCGGGCCGCCGTGCACTCTTGAGGGACGACTTGACAGGCTGGCCCGACTTCTTTCGGATGGTATGGGGTGGTTGATCGGTGTTGACCGTTCCGACAGTGGGTGCCCGATAACCGGAATCAGAAGCGTGACGAGCGTGCTTCCCGGTAGATCCCTCCAACTTTGATTTGCCTACTTTGCAATGCGGTGCCTGTCTGACCACGGGAAATGGCCGTAGGATGTCTTCCTCGTCAGACGGATTACGTAGGGGAGTCTCCCGCCTCTCTAGATCCGTGAACGAGCGCCCAATAGCACGTGGTTTGACAGGCGTGAAAGCCGGTATGAGGATATCTCGGGAAGTAATGGTAGAAGACTGCTGGAAAGCAGTGCGCTTTGAACGGGGGACGATTGTAGGACGTGTTTCGTCTGACGGCGTGGAGGAAGAACTTGAGCCTGAATCATACCGCACGTAAGTCGCAAGAAGACTTTGGGGCGCACAATCGGCGCCGCCGGAGGTAATTGATGCACTCGAGTCTGATGTTGATATGTTGGAAAAGGAGAGCAGAGGATTCGAACGTGCGTTTCGGCATGGAATATGAGGAAGTGGGTTTGATGCGGTGTTAGATGCTTGTGTGTATGTGGAATCCAGGGTCGGAAACGGGATAACGGACGTGTCCGTCACGCAAACCGTCGTCGAGGACATGTCAGGGTGTGAGAGTGAAATCTGACTGGGCTAAAAATGTTATTAGAATCAAAGTTGAGCATGGGGGTAACGAACCTGGACTAAAACTCAGAAAGAGATGGGGGAAAACATGGAGCAAGTAGGGAGGTGGGTGACAGGCCAGTGACGGAGTAAGAGTGATGCTGAAGTTCGAATCTGGGTTGGCACCAATGAGACAGAAAAAACACGCCCACAACTTGCACGCACGCACGCAAATGGTCTATGCAGATACCGGCGAGAACGCTGTTATGGACGAGGATGGATAAGTTACTATGAAGAGTGTCAGCGACCGAAGGACAGGGAGGGGAAGGTGATACCAAGTGCCAGAGCGAGGTGAGAGATGCCAACAGGTCGTGAACAAACGAATGTCGCGGTTGGGAGGAGGCGGGCGCGAACGACGCTTGTCGTCGAAATCAAGAGCAGAAATTTACAGGATTTGTCAGAGTGGATATCTGCACAGCCACTGACGATTTGCCCATAGGATGGCGACGTTTTACATCACCTTCTCAACCACCGCGTCTTATCAGCACGCAATTGGCGATTAGGCGCCGCGTGCAAGCCCAGAGGAGAGGGAGACACTTACGTCTCCGCGCAACATCACCTCACGCGAACAATCCTTATCGCTTTCCGCCGTCCACCGACTGCAGCTGGAAAACGTGTGCCGTCGACGCAGATAAGAACCAAACGTGCGTCATCACTCACCGTGCACCTCGGAGACGGCTAGCAGACTGCTTATTGATCAGAATCATGTTGGTAACCCCGACGATATCTGCCCCGGGAATGACTCGGGGCGACACCTTTCCCTGCGGCCGAAACATCGTACGATAGCCTTGTTACAGGACAACTGCAGCACATGTGCAAAGGGACGTGGCCTAGATCAGCTGGTTGGTGTTCAGATTGGAATCGACCTGAAAGCGAAATTCACAGCTCACGAGCCGTCTTTCTGTGCCAATAGATAAGTACCCGAAACCGAATTATGCACAGCCACGACGGAAACATCATCCTGAGCGCTCAGAACTGTTCCTCCCGACCTGCTTCAACCCAACTGCACTTGATCAACATCGATGGGCACGTCCTAGTTCGTGCACTCTCACCGTCACCTCACACAGCACATCCTGCTCTGTGTGTCCTTGATTCCAACTGAGCGAGTCTGGGCCGTCTCCCCGTCGTAGTCGGAGTGTACAGCTCGCCAAGAGTCAACAAGCACACATACCAGGTTTGCCGTATATGCGCCACAGCCGCTTCATAGAGAGCGCGCCGTTCCTGGTCAAAGATAAGAATGGGCGGCGCTGAGGGGTTCCCAATGATGTCAAAGAGACACATCTGTCGCTCCGAAGCTGACCAGATTTCCGTAATACGTTCCCTGTTTCTGCCGGGAGGGCGAGTTATAGCCTATGAACGTTCAAGGGCTAGGGCTCGATGAGATGTCCCAAGTCGGACAAGTGAATGAACAAGTATGAGGTATGAGATGGTCCACGTCGACGCAATTATATATAGCGGCCAAGTTTGCGTATATGCAGAAGACTGGCGTGAGGGCAACACTACCAAGGCATTCCTCCGATGTTTTGTATGTGAGTGCCTAAATCCAGGCGATTCACCTTCACTAGCATGACCGCTCTTGGGCTCCAATCCCGCTCATATCCACATGTCCTATGGTATGAGCCGGGTACACCCAGCGGCGAGCGACTCCTCTATAGCGAAGGATAGCGACCAAGGAAGACACAATAGGAGCTCACTGATCCGATGGATCCTAGTTGTCAGAGTTGATCTGTTGCCTTACCATGTGTCTAACACGGGCCAATAGCATACAAGTACATGATTCCGCCATGTTTTTCCGTTCTGTACTTACGCTCCGCGACCAGATCTAGAGCTGTTTCAAAGATGCACTGATTATATTTTCGATAGAAAACATACGAACTTCCACTGTCTTGACCGACGAGTCGGGTAATTCCACTTCTCCTGAGGCTCGCTTGACCTTCCGACGGGCAGCCGACCACGGTACCTGTGCGTGAAAAAAATTACGACTTCGTAGTAGCGTAAAACTGACGAAAGGTGAGTCGTGAGCGGAATTAATGACTGCGGCCAACCTATGACGATTAGCCACGTATAAACCAAGTGGGAAGCTGCTTACGTATCTTCGTAGCGGCACGGAATTGACCACCAACTCTAAGATCATGAGAGTAAACCTTGTCACCGATAATTTACTTCCGGTAAATACGAGTCCCTTGGGGATTCGCATCGTAAAACTCGGAATAAGACATGGCCATCATTGCGGCGAGAGGTAATTTGTACGCCATCTAGCCTGCACATCGGATGCGGCGTTCCTAGGAAGGCGACCCGGGCGCGATGACCGCTATGGGGCTCGGCAAGTATTCTTCTGTTCAATAGAGTCTCGCCCCCTCCAACTATGCCAGTGTGAGATAATTTCAACCATGGCCTTACCCCAATGCCTCATGGCTCGAATTCAAAAAGAGCCGGTGGGTTAACCAGTTGATCCGTAGATTTTGGGCACATGTCTCAGTTTTCATGAACGTTCGTCGCCCACGTACGCTGCCCTTGACACAGCATGGCGGAGTGAGCCCTGATTCCGCTCCCAGAGGTGCACCCCTGCGATGGGAATATCCGCCACCGTTCCCAGACTAGCGCCTTGGAGTGGGGCATCGTCATGTCCATTCACTTTGACCATGCACTTTTACTATGGTCTTATTAGACGATAGCTGGTTCGTAAGCGTGATTTGAGGGCGGTGCGGGGAGCCTCTGCAAAGGTCTGACAAGGTCCGATTCTAAACCGGATCAGGTAACCCAGGACAAAAACAAGAGGGGGTACAACAAACAGGAATGCCCTCGATCCTGTCTTTCTATGACCTTGGTTCCGCCTTGAGTATATGCATTGTCGTCAGCACGAACGGTGACATGTGACAGATGTTCGGACGTGTGCGCAGGGCCAGGTCGCTCGTCATGCTACTGGTAGTATGCGCGCACTCCAGATCGAGCGCGATCCTTCATGAGTCGCCTCAGGGGTTCTCATTTGCTATTAATCGAACGAAACCGTAGTCTTGATCTTGGAAGTAAACACTTTCTCCTCCATACTTTGAGGCAAGAGGTGCGGTCCTTCTCGAGGGAGCCATCCTTGGCAAATATTACTCCGACTATCTCCGCTTTAATTCCCGCCATCCGCTCCGAACATAACTGCTTCGGGCAAAGTACTCACGCCCTCAAGCCGTCCCAGCTTCGTTGCCGGCGCCCTCGACCTTCCTTTCCCTCGCCCTGTTTTTTCTCCCGTCTTCTCCCCGTCACCTACAGACTTAACGCGCCATGGGATCTTCCAGCGAGCTCGAGTATCTCAAGGGTCTCGTCGCACAGTTGAATGAGAAGATTCGTACGCTCGAGCAGAGGGAAAAGCACATTGCGCAGGGGCCCAAGACGCCGGCGCAGCAGCTTCGTACGATTCTTATTGGTCCTCCTGGTTCTGGTACGTGCCCTGTGCCGTCGCCCGTTCCCTCCGAAGGGCTTTGTGGTTCTTGAAATGTTGACGCACCTTTGTACCTCGCTTTGACACAGGCAAGGGTACCCAGGCCCCGCGAATACGTGACGAGTTCTGTGTCTGCCACCTCGCGACGGGCGATATGCTTCGTGAACAAATCGCCCAGAAGACCGAGCTCGGTAGACAGGCCAAGAAGGTCATGGACGCCGGTGGACTCGTCAGCGACGACATTATGGTCGGGATGATCAAGGACCAGCTGGAGAATAACAAGGCTTGCAAGAATGGGTGAGGCTCGTTTCGTTCCTCTCTTTCGTGCGCTTCCTGACGTGCGTGCCCAGCTTTGTGCTCGACGGGTTCCCCCGTACGATTCCCCAGGCGGAGAAGCTCGATACAATGCTCGTGGCCCGCAAGGAGAATCTGGACAATGTTGTACAGCTCCAGATTGACGACCAGCTCCTCATCTCACGAATCACGGGTCGCCTTGTCCACCCAGCTAGCGGCAGAACTTATCACAGGGAATTCAAGTGTGTTCCTCTTCCTCTGCCATTTCATGTAATTCTCTTAGCCCGCTTGTACAGCCCTCCGAAGAAGCCTATGACGGATGATGTCACTGGCGAACCGCTTGTTCAGCGTTCGGACGACAATGTAGATACGCTAACGAAGCGTCTCACTACCTACCACAAACAGACTGGGCCCGTTGTTGACTACTACCGCCAGAAAGGGTTGTGGGTTCCTATTGACGCTGCTCAGAGCCCCAACCTTGTCTGGGAAAACTTGGCGAAAGTCTTCAAAAAGGCCGATTCATAGTTGGCGTCCGCCCTTCACGCCCGCCCCACCGTGCACGCACCTTTCGTCATAGATCTTCCATGTACATTCTTCATAGACACAAGTCCCATCGACATGGCTGGTCGGCACCCTGGAACGTCGTGCGAAGTGCACATTATCGCAAACCGGTGTCTAATACAGGTATGTGCAAGTTTCTATAGCCTGAGGGGCCGCGAAGGAATGTAAAATTCGGCTATGCCCTCGCGCCTAGTCGGACTTGGCGTTTTTCGACTTCTTTCTTTCACCCTTGACATCACCTGCGAGCCACAAGGCAGAAAAGATGAAAAACCCAACGCTGGTGCTAATCGCGCCCGCGTAGTACGGCCATGCGGCGCTCAAGAAACGGGGGTACTGGTCATGCCTGGGTGGAACGACAGGTACGGTTGTGGCCGCATGCAGGAAAGTGTGACTACAGGAAGCCAAAGTCAGTTTAATATCCCCAGCAGTCAAGCATGTACTGCAGAGGATCTCACCCCTGCCTTCGCCAACCAACAACGAATTTGAAGACACCATGTCTGTCTGGTGCGCGGAATTGTACCTGGTACTTTCCGGGTTCACCAGGAACGGGGGGTAATGCGGTACGTATGTGCGGGTCGAGCATGGTGAACTCGAGCTGTAGATCCGTAATACCGCCATATGGCTTCCAGTCCGAAGTCCGAGAATCATACGCCGAAACGTATGCAGTGTAGACCTATCATATACGTCACAATATGTGAGCACTTCTGTTCGTACGGAAAACATGACCACCATACAATCTGGTCATTGATAGTGTACATGTCCGGTGTGTCGGTCTCGTTGACACGGTGGTGTGTCGTGTAGTCGATGCGGTGCACATTGGTCTCTTGGAATGCCCATGCAGCCACGTCTCGCGCGAACTGCGCGTTGCCAGAAGGTAAGCCATCAGGAAGAGCCTTCTTTGCGTACTCGTCGCTAAAGAGCTGAACGCTACCCGCAAAGACGACACGCGAATTTTTGGTCGTCTGGAAGCCTGTGACAAGGCCGAGTTGGCTGCCGGCCCAGAGACCCTCGCCGTTCCGCTCGGAAGCGTCGACGATGGCGCCAGCACCGGAATCATCAGTGGAGTCGGCTGCGAAACTAGTCGCGGGTGCGCGGAGGATGGGAACGAGGTAGGGGCTATTGCCAAGTGCGTGTGGAACGCCAGAGAACCAGACGGGCGCGGTGCCTATGGTGAGGACAGGTGAGCTGGCAGCTTCGGCGGGGATTACTGATGCATGTTCGTCGCGTTTGGGGTGGTGGGATACGAGAGGCGTCCCTGGTGGCGGGAGGATGAGGGAGAACTCCGCAGCAAGGGACGAAAGGGGGGTTTGTTTTGGAGAGAGCACGATAAGGAGGTTGGTATTTTCCGAGAGGAGGCCAACCAGTGATTGTGGTGTGACATCTGGAGCGTATGCTGTGAAGTGCGTGAGTAAAGGGTGCTCAAGATGCTATTGGGGACCCACTCTTGGTTTCTGGGGTGAAGAGAACGACGTGGGCGTAATTGGGTACGTCATATGCAGTGATGGCAGGACTCGCGTCCTTTGGTGCGCGGAAAGTCAGGTCGTACCCTCGTTCTGGCCGTGTGTGTGAGCAAGGAGAAGCGGACGCGGTGCGGCGCGACCTACTTTCCAGTCCGTTGAAGAAGACGGAATAGTCTGCCCTGTCGAGAGAAGGGTCGAGAAGGACAAGGACCTTGTCACCCGAGCTTGACTTTGCGAGAACACGGGAGAGAAGGAGGAGACCAGAGACCAGCGCTGACCGTAGGAAGCGCATGACCAAAGTGGTGTCTACTTGGTGTCCGACTTCCACGTCCTCAGATGGCATTGTTGTGCTCTGTTGTTGGCAAGTCAACACGTGACTGGGTTGTACTTGATTGCGGACGGGGGGCGTCCAGCAGCGACCCGCACCTGCTGCGACAGCAAATGAACAAGGCTGCGAATTGTTCGCAAGCTACGCAAATCATGGCAAATAGCCGAAGCACGAGCCCCGGGGTGTACTGGGGCAGGAGAGTGGGGTCACGTTCGTTCTCACGTATCACGTGATCTCCATAGCCTGGACGGACACTCGACGGTGGACGAGTCTGAAACCAGCACGAACGAGGCCCAGTCAAAAAGGTCGTGTGATGGATGACTTCGCCAGCGAGTCGTCCGCCCAGCTTTTATTTCCCTCTGTCGCATCCGTCCTCGGCGTAAAGGGGGCTCTTCGGTTTCGACGCCATGGTGCAAGTCAGAAGGCCCATGTTGTCCTTAGGCGCGTAGAGATACGAGAAGACGCTCCTTACCCTCCTGGCAGAGGTCCTGTCGCTTACTTCAGTCTTTTTGCCCAGAAGAGGATCGAGGTCAAGCCTGGGAAGGAAATCCTCCTCTCCGTAGCCTCCGAGGACGGCTCCTTCACCGAGCAGGCCGTCATCTTCGAGGGTGACCTCTCGTCTGTCGCTGACTCTAATTCAGACGAGGAGGAAGAGGTCGAAAAACAGATCGCTCACGACGACGCCTTCTCCGACCCTCCCATTCCTCATGTCATCCCTCCAAAGATGCGAAGGACGTGGACAAAACAACACGAACAGGTGAGCTTGGTTGAAGGTGAGCATACCCTCCCTCCCTCCCACACACTATCCATGCAAGCGTTCGGTATGTCGCTCTTAGATACCCTCACCCCTCCGCCCCCTACACATGTCTCCATTGGCGTCCAAGTCCAGCCATCATGGTCTGTGAGTGCTGTACAGGTGGTACCCCCTCCCACCACCCCCATGCAGGAGAACCTGCAGATTGAGACTCATGCGTCACCTCGAGAGCCGTCAACTCCAGTGAAAGAACCTGTGCAGATAGTGGAGCCAGATCCATCGCCAAAGCTAATTCCGCCACCTGATGACCGTCCAGTAAGTACGTTATATACAGCCGTAGAGCACGCTCTCAGTCACTGTAGATACCGCCTGATGAGCGGCCCCGGAGTCTGTCTCCGATGAGCATAGGTTCGCCACCTAGCACTCCCCCTCGATCTCCTATTCGTCCGCCAAGTCCATCTCCTGTCGAGGTCCCAGTCATGCCTGTGGCGCCAGCCGCTGCTACACTAGGTAAACCTTCTTCCACTGCGTCTACTGCGCAACAAGCCACATGGACGCAGATCGAGGATGCCGCCAGTAGGACGTCGCAGATCAGCCCTGTGTCTTCCGAGACTGTTGACATGGACCTCCAGTCGTCGCCATCATCAGAATCTTCCACTTCCTCTGACGACATCCCAGGATTTATCACTGGAGCTGCTTCTCGCCGTGCTCGTGCCCCCTCACCTCTCATGCTTCCGGTAGCGCCCATAAAACCCTGCGTTCCCACACAAACACCGGTGACACCATCAGCACAGACTATAGTGGCTTCCCCTGCGTCGACCGTGGCAACCACCACGGCACCTTTTACAGCCGAGTCCAAAATCGAGAAGCATGAACTGCCTGCTGTTATAACTACAGCACCCAAACGCGCACCTCTCAAGAATCCGTTTGTTTCTGGCGGGTTTATCACGGAGTTCGTGGGAGAAAAGGACTCGTTGACTACGAGGAAAGATTCCACCGACCTTCCAAGCGTTTCTGACGAGGTGGTAAGTGGTGTGAATCCCCCTTTGAAGATGTATTAGTGACAACATAACATAGCCTAGCCCAGTTGAATACCCACCAGTCAAGACAGAGCCACCTATACTCGACAACCTTCCGCTACGCAAGGCATCCCCGGTCTTACAGCCACTGAAGTTGTTAGTCCCAGAAAACAGATTGCAGCCGTCCTTGGGTCATCCGTCATCATTTCCATTCCAACCCCGTCAACAACCCGCTTTCGCACCATTACCGCCTAAACCATCCGACCCAATCAATGGGTATCCGAATGGATCGGGTTTTAGTGTTACGAAACCTGGCTATCAGCCTATAACTTCTGCCAGCGACCCACGACTAACGTACACCTCAATGGGTTCGATATCTAATCCTCTCAATATCCGCCCCTCAAGGCATCCTCTCCCTGCACCTCCTAAACCTAGTGCGCGAACATCGTCGCCGACTTCGGGACCCAAAAGAAAAGTTGTGGTTGGAAATGGCTGGCCATATAACAGACAGACAAACGGCTACACTACGGCAGCAAGCGCAATAAGTGCCTCACCTCCCATTTCCAAAGTCCCCCTTCCGCTTGTACCACCACTTACACCAGATAGCACCCGGTCGTCGACAACACCCCCCGGTCTTTCTGGTCTTGCACCATATTCATCACCATCTCCGCCTGGGTTTTTGCACAGCTCCTCGGGTCCCAAATCAACTGTATCCATGGACCAGAGCAGGTTTAGAATGTTTTCCCAGTCCTTGACTTCGACGCCGCAAATCAAACATGGTAAGTCCTTGATCAAGGTTTCTCTGGACGTAGGTGTCAACACTTGCCTGCAGAAATCAACGATTGGGCAAGTCCATCTTTGCCCCAGTCACCTACCAGTGTCTCGGCACAAAACATTCCAATACAAGCACCCCGGCCTGTCATTTCCTCGTCCGTAGCATCCGCAGTTCTCCAGTATACACCACAGTCGCTTGGACCGATAGGATCAAGCAGCTCCACGCCTTCGCACGACCCTAAAGGCAAGAAACGTGCCCTGACGTTTGACGCTGATGTAGACGCAGAGAACTCACGTCCACGCAAACGCACGATCTCATGGCCGTGCCACGACCCAATGTATACAGTACCGATTCAGAGTGATGAGGACCCGTCGGTAAATTATCTCTCGTTCAGTTCGGACGGAGAACGGTTGGCTGCGATATGTAACGACCGCACGATTCGAATATGGAACGTACCGAGTAGAGTGGAGACGGCTCGACTTGCACAGACTGCGCCAATCATGGCTGTCGCTTGGATGTTGGATGACATGGGTGTTGTCTCGTTGGGACAGGATGGGGTTATCAGTAAGTGGACCCGTACGGTACGTTTCTGCTTTGCGGCCGTTCAACCCCTTGGCTGATGTATTGCCGGAACAGAGTCAAAACTATTGGCAGTGGGCAAAATTATTGGATGCTGGCAAGGAAGACTCGATTTGTTTTGCGTATAGACGTGACAGGATTGCTGTCGCATTTCCGCGGATAGGAGTGAAGGTTTGGATATGGATCAAGGGTCAGTGATAAGTATGAACGCGCGATACTACCGTTTAACGCATGGCTAGGCACTTGGCAACCTCAGCGATCGATCCTGCGACAAAATGTGACGTCAATTCGATTTGTTGAAGATGGAGAGGCGTTGATTGGTGGTACTAGCGATGGTGTCTTGTATGCGACTCTTTTACACCTGTTCGCCTTGATCTAACCATGGGATGTGTCAAGGTGGTATTGCCAAGTGCCAAATGGGACACTGCGCGCATACGCCTTCCTCAAGGCCAAAGTGTGGGTAGTCCTACTCTGGTCAACCTATCAGTGTCGGCTGACGATCGGCACCAGATACCACTTGGACGTCAATGGGCCGGGGACACACGCACTGGTCTCCCAGGTCGGAGGACGGGCACATCTGGTAGGAATCCAGCAGACGGATCACAAGGGCAAGATTGAGCAAGTTTATTCCACGAACGGAGACGCTTCGGGTGAACAACGGCATAATTTTGGTGCTGTATTTGCCGGCAGCTGCAAAACAGTCTTGTTTGGGACAACAGAAGGCAGTCTACTGGTGTGGGACAGGGCCAAGGGGGAGGTGATCTGCGCGCTGGACCACGGCGAATGTGAGTGAACGTTCCTTCCCCACAACACGTGGGCACGAGCTGACTGTGTGAACATCTTTCAGCCGAACAAGTGCAAGCAGTTGCCGTGAGTTCACAGGATTGTCAAGCGCTTGCTATGCTAACCGCCTATTTTCCCAGTGCCTCGACCGTGGCACGCAGGCGTGCATAGTTACTGGCACGAAGCGTGGCGTCCTCTGTTGGTGGAGGCCACCATCATTGGGGTCATGATTTGTGCGGTAATATTTATGCTGACCTACCGCGAGTCTGAATACCCAAGCCAAGCGCCAGTACTCAACATATTATTCCAGCTATAACAAGATCTTGCA
Organism: Boletellus ananiceps; assembly: GCA_038089975.1. Lineage (NCBI taxonomy): Eukaryota > Fungi > Basidiomycota > Agaricomycetes > Boletales > Boletaceae > Boletellus > Boletellus ananiceps. Next base: position 7,073 of record JBBPLV010000415.1, on the reverse strand, counting down.
TACTGCTAAAGCGCCATAATGTGGACCTTTGGGGCGATGTGGGGGGATGCACTGTATCAGTATTGCACATTCACACTATAATTTTCTGTACGCATAGGTTGATACAGACTATGTGTTTCGAGTGGGGGGAGGGGATGTTTGTGCGTGTTTGTCTGCTTAGGGCCGGTTCATGGGCAAGAATGATGTGAACGTAGGTCGACCTTGCGATTTCGTTTTGAGGCGCAAGTCAATCACCCCCGCTCGTCGTCGCCAACGTCGACCTCGCAACTTTTCCGTTCCTTGTACGCCATTTCTACCTGCTTTCCTCTTGCCATTGCTGGCATAGAGAGCCTGGCGACATCTCACCGGTTTTCTTCCGAACGCCAGAAACCAACCGTGCTCGCCGCGATTGCGTTAGTTGCACTTCCTGAAACCTGACAAGTTCGCGTCTTGCTCACCGGTCCTTCTCGCCCCTGTGAGCCCATCATATGATTCTCGCACGCTATGGCCTCGTGGGCGTTCTGCTGGCGTCGCACAGCCGTGCAGCTTGGTTGTCACGCTGCAGCGGTGCGGACATGCAGGCGTCCTAAAACGGGGTCTCGTGCGTGCACTTCTTCTGCGTGGTTCTGACTCGTCGCCCAGTTAAGGTTTATCACGACTTGCGCTAAAACTATCTCGACATGCAAACTATCAAGTGCGTTGTAGTGGGAGACGGTGCTGTCGGAAAGGTGCGTGACAACTTGCCTCTACGCTTTGTGGACCCGGCACGCGAGATAAACGCGATGTTGAACAGACTTGTCTCTTAATATCGTACACTACCAACAAATTTCCGAGCGAGTATGTTCCGACCGTACGTTGCCCCTTCCGCTGCTGCTCCACCCGCCGGGCAGACACCAGCCTATACGCTAGGTCTTTGATAATTACGCCGTAACCGTGATGATTGGTGAAGATCCGTATACACTCGGGTTGTTCGATACTGCTGGTCTGTCGTCTTTTCGGTTCCCTCTTGGTTGTCACACGAACGTTTATATTTTCACAGGTCAAGAGGATTATGACCGTCTCCGTCCACTATCATACCCGCAAACGGATGTTTTTCTCGTGTGCTTTAGTGTCACCTCGCCGGCGTCGTTTGAGAACGTCAAGGAAAAGTGGTTCCCAGAGGTACACCATCACTGTCCGGGGGTGCCATGCCTCATCGTCGGCACGCAAATCGATCTACGGGACGACAGCCAAGTGATTGAGAAACTCGCCAGACAGAAGCAGCGGCCTGTAACGAGTGAGCTTGGAGAACGGCTCGCAAGGGAACTTGGAGCGGTGAAGTATGTGGAGTGCTCTGCTCTGACGCAGAAGGGTTTGAAGAACGTGTTTGACGAGGTGCGTTTGAGCTCGCGTCTGGGTTACAGGGCGATGTTTGACGCGGCAACGGGGGCAACAGGCCATCGTCGCTGCTCTTGAACCTCCCGTGGTCAAGAAAAGAAGGGGATGTGTCATTGTCTAACGTAGCTCTGTTCCACGGGAATGTCTCAGTTGATATCTTCCATCTCTTAACGACTCTTTTTACGCTTCTCGTTTGCCCCATATATCCATTCCCTTAGCTCATTGTGCCGCCTTTCTTCGCTCTCGCGTAACACGCCGAGCTCACGATTTCTTTTACCCGTCCTCGATGTTCCTTCGACATCACTTATGGTTTCCCCCGCTGAGTAAATTTCGCCGCAGGGGCATCTAGTCGTACGTCTAGACCGAAACTGCAACCTAATCTTCATCTCCTTTCTTGTTGCTTTGCCTTGCGCCGTGTTTTCGGTGACAGTGACGAGGGGGAAGGCACATGGATGATTCTCGGGCAAGAGGAGGTACAGGGACGGTCTGGAGCATATACCCCTTTGGCTCGTAATAGCAAGCGTAGCGAATCGTACGAGGTGCTCTACTGGGTGAATCTCGATGGGCCGGTGTTCTGGTGTGCGCGCGGCGAGGAATGGAGAATGGGCGGATCAAATTGGGCTGCGGTTCATCTCACAGCAGCGATATTTCCGGAGCCTAGAGCACCAAAAACCAGTGCAAGGTGGTTGAGGACGCGCCAAGCGAAGAAGTGGAAGAGAAGAAGGGGAAAAAGAGACGTACCACCCCGCGAGTTTCAAACGCGAGCCAGTCGCCTGTTCCGGTGGGGAGGAGACCCATCGAACGGCACTTCCAGAGTCCGACGAAGAGGGTGAGGAGGTTGCAAACAATATAGACCAATTTCTGGAGTGGGAGCACGGTCAGCGCGCTCGTCGTCGGTGCGGGTGCGGGCGTGGTGGCAGTCGGCGCAAAGGCGGCAAAGGCGGCGTTCATCCCGACGATGTTCTTGATCGGGGAGAGGAGTAGCATGAGGACGATGCCCATGCTGAAGATCTGGACGCCGCCGCCGGACATGTAGAGCATGAACGCCTGCATGGGCAGGGACTTGGCGGGGGAGATGGCGAGATCCCAAGCGCGTTTTTCCTTGAGGGATGCGTAGGAGGCGGCGGCGGCAGCGGCTACCTTGGCGGGCGTTTTTGTCTGGTGGGGTGGGCAAAGAGGGAGGGTTGGATTGGGTCGGGGCGCAAGGGACGGGATGGGGGTGGGGGGACGTACGCTGGTCGCATGGAGGGTCGAAAAGTCGGGGGGCGGGGGCAGGTTTTTCCACCTGTAGGGCCGTCAATGGGGGGTGCTCGACTGCCTGGACGACAAGGGACTGACTTTGGGTGTTCTATGGATGCGTAGTTGAGTACGAACGACATGGTCCGTGTGCTAGGCGGTGCTGGACGTCGCGACAGCGTCAGCGTGGCAAGCGGTCGCGAAACAGGAGCACGAACGGCCACCAGCCGACCTGATCTACTGCAATGCCCCTCTGATTCAGAGACTCGTACGAACGGCCTCTGCGATATCGCATTCTCGTTCCTCCGCGACGATATTCACATCTGACACGTCTTTGCGGGCATTTACAGGATACATATCCTTTTTGCCCATTCGCACCATAACTCGACCTACCTGTCCAGGCGGCTGTTGCCCATCCAGCATCCCCTCGGCCAACCGTACGCCTCGCCCCCACCCAGCCCCCCCTTCCCTACTCGTTCGCATCTTACGGTCCTCGCTCCCCCCGTTCGTATTTACGCACCACCCATACACGGACACAGTGAGTGTAGAGCCTCGGGCAGCATGAGAGGTGACATCATCATGATTGAACACACGGCGACTGGGGCAACACAAGGCACAGTTGACATTCCCGCAGCGAAGTAAGGGTGACGAGGGCGAACCTGCCCGACGCGGTCACCTCTACAGACAGCAGGTAATCTTTCTTTGGCACCAACGAAGTGTCTACGAGACGATGGGCACACAGCGGGAGTGGGCGGCGCAAATGGGATGAGAGACCGGGTGAGGAAGGAGGTGAGACTCGGGGCAGCGATGACGCTGCTTGACGGCCATTGGACAAGTCCAAGCATGCCGTTTCGTCGTGCATCGATCGACCATGAGTGTCTTTGTCTCGATGTTGTCGCGTACCTTGACGTCGAATCCGAGGAACGAACTGATGGCTAGCCCGGCATCAGCATGTGGATCTGTGCTCTAGGGTAGACCAGGTAGCGTTGGCGAGGCAGGGCTATAACCCGGGGAACTCGCCGGGCGAATTGAGTGTAGGACACACAAGGCGAAGGGAAAGAAAGCGAGTATACTTGCGGTGTGTTGCTCCGTCTTATCTATGATATATGATCGGTCGATCCGGGTAGAATCACCCGTCGGAGAGCTCAGAAGGCAATGGTTCACTCCCGGTGTCATATTACCGGACCTGAGGTGTGTCGTTGCAGCCAGCGTATACTTTGCGAATCCACATCGTCGCATCTGCACTGCGCCGTTGGTATTCCCTGGTTGGTCGATTGTCTCGCCAAAGATCGTGTCGTGGGGTGCAGGAAAGCTTGGAAGGTCTTTGATCCGTCACGTGCTATGAAGGTCACGAGACAATTGGCTTTGACGACCAACTGCCATGTCCCGCTCACAAGACGACAGAAATCAGGAGGCGACAGTCTACTTGGTGGGCATCTTGTCGCAAAATGTCCGTCGAGAGTGTCTGATATGCGTCTCCATCAGGGAAACCTTGACGAACGAGTCACGGACGCAATAGTATGGGAGCTCATGCTGCAAGCGGGACCAGTGGGTGCGTCTCGGGCAGAACCCAGCGACAAACTTGCTGACGTTGCCGTTCTCGACTAGTCAATGTGCATCTCCCAAAGGACCGTGTATCCATGGCGCATCAGGGTTACGGCTTCTGTGAGTTCTTGACAGAGGAGGATGCCGAATATGCGTGCAAAATCATGAACCAGATAAAGCTATGGGGAAAGCCCATACGGGTGAACAAGGTGCGCCGTGACTTGGTCTCTGCATGGTAGTGCTCACTCAACGACGCGGGGCGTAGGCATCTTCTGATAAAAAACAGCTGGACGTCGGTGCGAACCTTTTCATCGGAAATCTGGATGACAACGTGGACGAACGGCTACTGTACGATACGTTCAGCGCCTTTGGGGTGATGGCTACGACAGCCAAGGTGTGTCGTCTGTTTCACTTGTTTGGAAGTGTCGTTCATCGTGCCCTACCACCAGATTGCTCGAGACCCGGGTTCGGGAATATCAAAAGGCTACGGGTTCGTCTCGTATACAGATTTCGAATCCTCTGATGCCGCCGTCGAATCGATGAACGGACAATTCCTGATGAACAAGGCCATCACTGTGCAATACGCCTTCAAGAAGGACGGAAAAGGTGAACGGCATGGTACATCTGCGGAGCGTCTCCTCGCCGCGCAAGCACGAAAGAACAATGCGCTTCCCGTCAGCGCCCGTCCACCGCCTGCACCAATCGCGTTTGGTGCGCGACCCCCCATGCCTGGCTTCCAGGGACCGTACCAGGGTCAGTTTGCGGGCGCATTGGCGCAACCGCCTCCGCCACCCGGGTTCACGCCTCAGCAAACGGTGGTGCCTCAGGGGATGCCTATGATGGGTGGGCCAGTCGGTATGCCAATGGGAATGCCGCCAGCGCCAGCAGCGAACATGCCTGTGTTCCAGCCCGGCACATTCCCTCCGCCGCCGCCTGGATTTACGCCTGGGATGATGCCACCGCCTGGGGGGATGGCCCCTCCACCCCCACCTGTACCGCAGTACTAGTGCGCACGTTCGTTAGGTTATTAACAGTGATGTAAGAATGGTCACATGTGTTGGCAATGCCCCAGAATAGTCCTGTTGGCAGCTGCGCTTGACGACGCTGTCGCTCTCCCGCACGATCATGAGTCTCCAACCGCTTGTTTCGCTGTACCAGTATGCGCTGACACCGCTGGCGCCCTTTGCCTGGTTCGGTCTCAAGGTCAGCTCCCTCGAGCTGTTCGCTGCGTTTCGTCTCTGCTATGTGCTTCGGCACCTGCGAGAGAACTTGAGGGACGAACACAGCAAGCGACGGGCGACGGACAACAGGCTGCCTGCACCCGAGGACCGTTCCTTTGCCAGAGATGTCCTCACCACGCTCACCATCGTGTACGGTGGCGAGGCTATCGCAGGTGCGCCATCTCATCGATCGCCTACCGCAGCTCATTCGCTGGACTTGACCAGCCCCCTTCCTCGGCGTCCCCGCCTCGTTCATGGTCTCGGGCGTCGGTCCTCTGTTGTACATCGCAACACAAACGCTCGTCGACTCGCTCCCCTACTTCCCGCCCATGGCGTTCACCTCGGAGCTGCCACTATCCTTCTTAGACGCCCACAACCGCGCCGTGCTCGTATGCACGCTCGTCCCCCCCATCGTGCTCCGCAGCCCTTTGCCCGCCGTAGCCAACTCTCCGTGGGCGCTCCTCGTCACCTCCTTTGTCCGTACCCTCTTCCCTCTCTTTACCGCCTAGCTGCTGATCCCATCCCGATCCCACTTTAGCTCATCACCAACGGCGGGCCCTTTTTCGCCAACCTCGTCTCCTCCCTCCACCCAACCCCGCTGGCGCTCACCACGCCCGCAGAGCTCCGCCCGTACGGATGGACGACGACAGATCTGTGGAGCGCCCCGCTCGTCACGGCGCTCTACGCGACGCTCACACACCCGCAGCCGTTTTGGGCGGAACTCCACGGCGTGCTCGCGAGCGCGCTCGGCGGGGCGGGCGTGAGCGAGGTGGTGGGCCTGTTTGGCGCCGGCGCCGGCCCCGACAAGGGCGTTGTCCCGGTGTCGCCGTTGGACCCCGAGACGGCGCGTTCGGCGTGTGCGCTGGTGCTCGCCGTGTTTTTCGCCTCGCGCACCGCGCTCAAGTTTGGGCTGGTGGGCCAACGAGGTCGGTCGGCCGCTCCTTTTTTTCGTGTGGTGGTATGGCTGACGCTGGGATTAGGTGCAGCGGAGAAGATCAAGACGAACTAGGATGCCAGGTGGGCTGGATCTCGAGATCTTAAACGAGCGGGAAGGATTTTAGAACGAGTGCTGACATTTAGTTTACCCGACTTATGATGACCATGAGAACTGATGATAGAGGTGATATCAATGAACAATTTGTTGCAGAAAGATTACAAAGCTCCGATCGACAATGCAGACATGCGGTCAGTACAAAGCCCCGGTCGATAGACACGTTAGGTGTGCATGGCAGCGTGATTAGAAAACCGATACAGCATTAATGCATAAAGTGAGTATGTAGTGCGGAGAAAAAGGAAGAGTTGACGATAAGTGGAAACATGCGGTGGAAAGATCCGCAAGAGAGGAGGGAGTTCGCATAGAATGGCAAAGGTTACCCACCTGGAGAAATATCCGAAGAAGATGCATAGTCCATGTCTTGATCAGAGAAGCCAAATTTCGAGGAGCCTGAGTCACTGGTCGAGCTGTCGGTGTCTTGGCTTTCGGTGGTGGTCCCACGCATCGCTATCTGATCCGCTAGTCCAACGATACGCTTGTCCCACTTGTAGTAACAGAACCGAACAATCGGGAGATGAGGTCGGCCCTGGAAGCAGTCACATACAAACCGCTGAATCTCGGGATCGACAGTCGCCCAGACGGAGCTGCGGATAGTTAGATCCTCTATCACCTGTAGCACGTACGCACCCATATACTCGCAGAGAGGTCCCTGTCCTGATGCA
>JBBPLV010000414.1:0-20086 GCA_038089975.1 Boletellus ananiceps | reverse complement strand
CAACCCTTATTTCCAATGCTCTGCCCCTTCCTCTGATCTGATATCCCTAATTCCAACTCTGTATGTATTTCTGACTCCTGTATATCTCTCTGACTCCATTCTGACATCTTATCTCTTATCTCTGTATGTCTGACATCTATACTCATGGCCAACATCTCATGTCACCAGTTCTGGACATCGCCTCCATACCTTAGTTCCATACCTCATTAGTGATCCAGCATCAGTCCTCTCTGACTTCTGTCTCTGCCCTCTATAGTACATAGCCTCAGACTCTGTACTATATATACTCTGTACTTACCTCCTGTACTACTCAGTCTGAATATCAATTCTAGCCATCTTCTCTACTTCCCTCTTCAATCTGCCTCCATTGGATTCCATCTCTGACATCTCCATCCTCCTCTGTTTGACCTCCAACCTCAGAGGACTGAGTGCATACAAGGGTACAGCATGCCACCCCACATTGCTGAGACCAACATCCTCAACACCTCTGACCTTCCGGACACCTTCTGGACCCCTCTTGTCTCTCTTGACCCTTTTGTCTGCACCTCTGACTGATTGGAGTGGAGCAGAGAAGAATGTGCTCTAACAGTGGGATCAAGATGAAATCCAAGAGTAGAGATAGAGCAAGGTGGGACAGTGAGATCACACCCTGTATTGGGTCAACCTGAATAATGTTCATGAATCAATTTGTTTTTAAATATGGATAGAAGCTTACACACCAGTGTATGTGGAGATCCAGCCATACTCTGGCAGAATACTGCTGATCATAATCTGGGAAGTCTGATATGCTGGAATTGTAGGACTGGGATTGTGCTCATATGAGCACTGGTCAGATGTCTGAATGTTTGTCTGCACTTGAGCTACAACAATTAAGAGTTATTCAGTGCTTTGAGATCAGATTCCATACCAGGAGGAACAACATGACCAGGTTGCTGGGCCAATGTGCTAAAACAAAAATAATCCTGGAAGTCAGAAGCATACAGATGGAAAACCAAGGTTGGCATTGTTGAAGATGCTTAATGAGGAGCAATAGACTGAATATATGGTATCAGTACTTTTGAACAGTCAAGACTCACACTCACTCCATCCTGGCCTGAACAAAATTGAGGATTGGGTGTGTAATGGGCCAGAGCAACAGTGGACTGTCCATAGTATCAGCTTAGCATCTGTGAATGAAACAAATGGACCTTGGAAGACTTTTTCCTACATATACCAGATTTATGCTTCATTTGAGAAGCCAGTGGATTTTCAATCATATCCTCAGGAAGATTAGTTGGTTCTCAAGAACCCATAGTCCAGCTCTCAAAAACATCACCAATCTTCTCCTGTTGCTTAAACCTTCCACCACTGCCAGTCCTAACTCTTCCACTATGATGAACTTGAAGATCACCAAGATCCTGGTCTCCACTGACATGGGTTGCCTAAGAGGAGTTGGGTAAGCTATCTGATCATTTGCTTTTCTTCAACTTTCTCCTCTCACCACTAGCTGGAATGCACTTTGATCTCTTCTTGTGTTTTTGGGGAGAAACTGATGGTGAGTGAATGAAACCTTAAGAAGACATCATAGAAAAGCATTCAGTACCAGGGGTCAGGAGGAGCCTCAGGCAAGAAAAGCCAGGAAAATAAAGGACTAAGAACCATGGGGATCTGGGTGGGAATGGTTGTTTCATGGATGGTCTATATGTAAAGGCTGGATGTGAACTTTGCCAATTATACATTGAAGAGTGACTCTGTCAGAGTCTGCTGTGTAGACAAGTGCAAGCAGTCCATTTCCATGTCATGGACCAATACAATGATATTCAAGCATGTAAAAAAAAACAGCAGTGAGATTTGGTATGTATCAAATAGGTGATTGCCAGCCCTGAAACTACATTTCTTTGAAGTACTTACTGGAGAGAGGGGGGTTATCCATCCTTTGCACATTGTTGAAGAGGCATTTATTGGACATAGGTATCATAGAATCCATATTTGCATTGTCTGAGTGAGGAGAGAGATTCAAAGTGAGCATCTTGTGCTGTGTAATAAAATGTTAGAATGTACTTGTCATCTCCAGTGGTTTCTCATGTAGCATACCCTCCAAGAAGTCATCAAGGACACCCATCACATCAGCAAACTTCACAGGTCTGCCACTGTTTAAGGATCATCCAAGCAGCAGGTGCTACAAGTTATCCAAAGGAAGGAAGTCCTTGAAGTAGGGCAAGACCTTCCTTGCCAGCCTGTCCTCATGATGGTGTACTAGAAAAGCAAACTTTGCACTACTAGCAATCAAGGGGTTGTGAATGGATTCTTCACTCCATGAACTGAGTATAGTCTTTTCATGGCTAATATCTTCATGCTCATTGCCAAGCAGACCATTATAGAGAACCATGATCCAGATAAGGACATAGAAAAAGATTTGATATCATCTACATAGGTATGACAGATAGTGGTAACTTTGTTGAGGATTAGGTGAGTAAAGGATGTAGCTTTGTGAATTTGGGGTAAATTCAGTGTATTGTTGGTAGTGGCCTTGAGCTGCTTGAGAATGTTTACAGAGAGGAATGGGATAGTCCCCTACACCAATATGGATTGATGGTCATTGGCTTCTTGTCTCAGATTTTCAAATGATATGCTTACCATGCTACCTAGATTGTACAGTGGCTCAAAAAAGTGTCCCAAAGTTTGGCTATTTTGGAAAGACTTGAAATTTGTAGGAGAACCAAAAGACATTAGCACTAGCCCTTGCTGGGTCATTAATAGTCCTATCTCCTGCCCCGAAAATGAGCCCTTAGTCATGTGATTTGGTGGTCATGACACTGAGATATAACCATATTAAAATGATATGTCATTGGGACACTTATTTGACCCTGATATTAGTGGTATTCAAGTAGGCTATTATTTGCCTATTTCTGCCTATTCTTGCTGTATTTTCTGAGTATTATGTTTTTCTGAGTGACCAAAGATCTTCAAGATGAGTCCAAACTCCACACATGCTGAGATGTTGCTGAAGCTTGGACTGGTGTATCCTGATCATGTGAATGAAGCTTTGCATAGAATGACAAGTCCGTTCACATGCACACCATATCTGAAGCAGAGCAGAACAATCAATTGATATGGTGATATGGTGATGGATAAGCAATCCAGTGATAATCTGAGTGATGTATCTTGTCTGACTCCTCCACCATGCCTTGCATCTCTGAGAGGAACATGATACTACAAGCAGTCAATCAATTAGAGCTCAAGATTGCAGAAAAAAAGCTTAGAAACTTACAGCAGCAAGATAATGATGACAACTAAATTCAGATGACTCCCTGGGCTCTGAAAATATGTTGATCATCACCCCTCCAATGCCCCCAATGCCTCCAACACCTCCAACACCTCCAATGCCCCCAACACCTCTTCCTTCCCCCTTGACTCAGACCTAGAATCTGATGAAGAGATGACAAGCTCATCAATCAGCTCCAAGTCAGATGAATCCTTGGAAGCAAGAGATGCACACTATCACCAGTTGCTTGGTGCAATCAGGGCACTAAGAGACAAGGTAGTCCAGGCATGCATTCTCAATCACATACCCATACCACAAATGCACACATCACAACTGCTTCTTCTTGATCATTTTGCAGACCACCAGCCATATCCTTTTCATAAGAAACTTCACATTGATATCACCCAATATTTTCGATTGTATCCTAGATCAAATCAGTGGCAACCCCATTTTTCATTCTAATTCAAACAACTCACAATTACCTATTGTGATCCAACTTGCAATTTTCCCAAATCATGCTGGTCACTATAGAAATGCAGTCACACCCAAAGATGTAGCACAATGGGCAGGAGTGAGTGTAGGGGCTGTTGTAAACTGTATGAACTGTGTAATGGTCACAATTGTTACAACATGTGATGATGATGATGCTGTCTACGGTTTGTGGTACCACTCTTCTCTGTTCAGTCTTACTACTTTTCCTTCATTTCTAGATGACACAACCTATCCAGTATTACCTTTGTATCCACTACCAGATAGGGACTCTTGAGTTACTACATTTGGTATGCCCCACCTTCTACTCTTGGACACATTGCCCTCCCACAGCATCATCTCCTTATTGATGCTGCATCTCCCACACTACCATACTAGGCATCTCTTTGTTACTATACCTGGAATTACTACAACTAGTGAAGTACAGCTCTACCTAGGTATCTAAACCATGCCATGTACTATAGATGATCTTTAGCTAGTTCTACACAATTCTATGTGCAGTCTCTGGCCTCTGCAAGTCCAATCTAAGAATAGCGAGTCTTTCAAACTCTATTAGTCTTCATCCTACTACAGAGTGGACACTGTCTGAGTGTTACCTTGTGGAACATAGGACAAAGTATCTGAACTTAGAAGATTGTATGCAGTCAGCATAACAGCAATCCTTGACCAACACAACAACTTCATTCAGATTCCAGAAGCTAATTCAGAGGATGTAGAATAAGTGGAGATGCTTGTGGCACAGAAGACATGTGAGGCATGGAAGTGGGGTGTTTTTGCTGCTGATGGATCACTGATTAACTTGTTTGAAAAGCTGTCATGTTATGGAGATAGATTCACTGACAGGAAGGGGAACTACTCATTAAATTGCCAGGTAAGGCAGAAAAAGTATGTCTCTTTGATGTCTTACAAAGGTTTCAGCTCATAGCCATGCCACATAACTTGCTGATAGTTGACTATGGGCTGGGCCACCCTGGAAGTGTGCACGATGCCTATGTATTCCAAGGAATGTACATCACTCAGGAAGCTGTAAACGTAATCCCTGAGAGGCATTGGATATGGGTGGATAGTGCTTACCCTTCAAAGGTGTGGTGTATCATGCCCTTCAAGGCAATGTACAATACACCTCTATCACAGCCTCAGAAAGTCTATAATAGATATTTGCCAAAGGTACCACACACCTTCAATTGTACTGTGGGTAGTATTTGAACCATGCATGTCTATGTTACACGGACTGCATACAATCTCATAGGTCGAATACTAAGTCCTATGTTCCATTAAGGCAACACTTGGACAGTGTCCACTCAATAGTAGGACAAAGACTAGTCAAGGTAGGGGACTCGCTATCTGAGAATTGGACTCGCGGATGGCCAGAGACTGCACGTGGTATTGCACAGAACTAGCTAGGGAACATGTATTGTACAGGGCATGGTTTAAATACCTAGGTAGAGCTGTACCTCGCTAATGTAGTAATTCTGGGTATAGTAACGAAGAGATACTGAGTATGGAGCGTGGGGATACACAGCAGCAATAATGAGATGATGCTGTGGGAGGGCGATGTGTCCGATAGTAGAAAGTGGGGCATACCAAATGTAGTAATTCAAGAGTCCCCTTCTGGTAGTGGATACAAGGGGAATACCGGGAAGGTTGTGTTGTCTAGGAAGGAGGGCAAAGTAGTCAGGCAGAACAAAGAGAAATGGTAGCACAAACCATAGACTGCATCAGATGTTGTAACATTACCCCCGTCATATGTCTGAGACACCAGATCAGACTCAATCAAGTTGGTCGACTCTGAGAGTATCTGCCATAGACAATCTGTCGGATTCGCTCCCATCCACAGCCCCTGTGCAATTCGGCACACTGTGGCCTCGAAGTCCACAACGGATACATTGTCGCTCAGGACAAGCATACTGGGGATGACCAGGTGTGGGGAGGAAGCAGTAAGGACAGAGGTAGTGGGGGCAGGCTGTCCAATAGTGTGATCTCGAACCGCATTGATGGCAACTTGCCGCTTGATTTCCTCTTTGAGGAGAGGGAGAGACAGGGCTAGTGGGTCAGAGTTCTCCATCTGTGATATTGTGGTTTCCCAGTCGAGCCATAGTGCGAAGTCGCTGAGCAACTCTTCATGTTTGGGGGGTGGGAGGTGGAATGGGGATGGGGGACGTGGTAGAGGAGCGAGGCGGAGTGGAAGGGGGTTCGGTTGGGACAAAAGGGGACTCTGGAGTGGGAGGTCTGATGGTCACGAAGTTAACAGCTGGGACAGGGGAACGTGAAAGCGAAGGTCCTGCTGAGCTGTCTCCGGGATGATTGTGCTCTTCCAACGGATCCCTTCTCAGGATGACAGGGGCATCAGCCATGTAATGCGCTCGTTGTTTGTTCGTGAGCGATTGGAGTTGTTGGCAGAGGAGCGGGAGATAGACATTGCGAGGGAGGAGTGCAATGAGCTTGAGGAGACTGGCTTCAGTGAGGAGTTCAGAGATGGTGTTTCGAGCCCAGCCGAGTTGTTGGATAGTGAACATAGGGCTGAAATGATGCTGCACTCCCAAGTCCGTAGCGGTGCGGAAGATTGCAATAGTCTCAATGGTTTGACAGCGTGAACTGACAAAAAAGGAATAGAGGCGAATAATCAAAGGGAGATATGAGGAAAGATGAAACAGGGGAAGATGCTCCAAGGTGAGTACTACGCTGGGATTGTCGAGTAGGTTGAAGATGAAAGTGGTCCGATGGAATTCAGAGAGCTGATCTAGTCGGAGGGGCGGGTTATTGTCGATGGAAAGGGGACAGGAAATGGTTGCCATATAATGTTTCTGTAATACCTGAACAATTTGTTGGGCGTACACTTCTGCAATAAAGGAGGAAATGATAAAAGTGAAGAAAATATTCTACCAGCCAGAGGCATTTCCTCCCCACTGCCTGGCCCTGTTGCTATTATCGGGGAATGTCACTGCGAAACGCAGAGACCAATCTGGTTCTGGTCGCACTGGTGGCGGATGGTCCTGGGCAGGCTCGTCAGCCCAAGCAACAGGAGGAGGGGGTTGGTGGTGGCGAGTAGGGAGGGGGGCAATGGTGTACTGGATGTCCACCTGGCGGTTAAGAATGCGCTGATGGGTGTCCCAAAGACACAGGAGAACAAGAAAGAGAGGGAGAAAAACAAAGGAAAAGTACAGGGCAAGGAGGTTGAGGGTCTGGGGGGAAAGGGAAGATATTTTGTACGCTATTTATGAGGAGAAAGGAAAAGTACTAGGTGCTTTTTCTTCGTCGTCCAGTTGAGGGGAAATCCTTAGGTCGGGACACCTTATATTCCTTTAGTAGAGCATGGGAGTTGCCTAAATTGCATTCCGGTTCCCAAGTATTTTCAGTGGAGGAGTATCCTTTCCATGCAACTAGGTACTGCCTTCGTGCTGTGGAGCCCCTGTGGCTTAAGATCTGTTCCACTTCGTATTGTTCCTCACCATCGATTTGATCCGGGGGAGGGTTGATAAAGTTTGGGCCGTGCTCCGCAGTTTCGTGATAGGGGGTGAGGAGCGACACATGGAAGACTGGGTGAATCTTCCAGGTCGGGGGTAGTCGTAGTTGGTAGGCTACAGGAGAGATGACTTTTTCGATTTCAAAGGGACCTTCTCAGCGAGGGGCTAGTTTCTTGGAGGGATATTGTAGTTTCAGGTTTTTGTTATCGAGCCAGACATGATCTCCTATTTTCCACAGCTTGAAGGGTGTGCGAGTTCATTCCTGCATCATTTGTTGGGCTACATGATGGGCCTGCTGCGCCTCGTTCCTTGCTTTAGCCAAAAGAGAGAGTCTCTGTTTGAGTGTGGGGAGGAATGTTTTTGCGAGGGCTGGGTAGGATCAGGATTCATATCCGAGCATGAGAGAAAAGGGGGTTTGCTTGGTCACTGAGTGTGCTGCGGAGTTGTGTGCGAATTCGGCCATGGGGAGAAGGTCAGCCCAGATGGAGACATTCCCTTGGCGAAATATGCGGAGGTACGTTTCCAGTTCCTGGTTAACATGCTCGGTGTTATGCGAGGCATACCTTGAGTCTGGGACTAGGACTGACCGAAGGGCAGGATGCTCACGAAGAGGTACAACTCAGCCCTAAGGGAACTCAGAGACTATATGGTCGTTAGACCAGATCTAGGGATGTGGGATGAGGGCCCGAGGAAGGGGACTCAGACTGAGGATGACTCAAGGTTACGCTGAATTGCGTAGATCAAGAATACAGTACATGAGCCGTAGCTAAGGTTTATATAAGAGACGAAACCGAGCACGGACCATGTACTAAGAAAGGAAAGGAACAAAGGAGCAGTCTAAACTGGTAAGTCCGAGTTGAATCAGATGAGAACATAAGTAGGAATGACTACAACGGAATGATCGATACTTCGAGAACATTCCATAACAAGAGAACATGAGTATGAATATAACGAAAAAGGCCGGGGATATGCGAACGGGAGGGACAGAGACAAGACAGAAGTAAAACATGAGGATAAAGGAAAGAAACCGTAACATTACCCCCTTCGTAAGCTCGAACTCCAGGTTCGAGTACCTCTAGCTCAGTCCTGTGGCAGCGCAGGAGGGCCAGCGAAGACGTCAGCAGCTTGGTCAGGAGTGTAATGCTCAAATGGACAGTCATCGAGGAGGTGACCAATCTGATTGCAGCGTCCGCAGGTACATGTGGGGCAAAAACGGGCAGAGTGTCCCCATCGCTGGCAGAAAGGGCATTGAGTGGTAAAGCAACAGCGAGCGGGATGGCCAGGGGCAAAGGCGTGACATGAGGGGCATTGATATTCTGGGCAGTCGTCTTGATAATGACCCAAAAGATGGCAGTGAAAGCAGTGAGTGGCTGCAGTGGCAGGTCATCGGCGAATAGGGGATGTGATTGTTTGGACGGTCAAAGAGAGGACCTGGGAGCCATTGGGGAGATGGATAAGTTGAACGTTTGCCTCATTAAGGGCCTGAGCAGATTGATCAAGTGCGTACTTGCTGGACGAATCAGAGGGGATGTCCCCTGAAGAGGGCGTAGACGGCATGGTGGAAAGACGAGTGAGGAGAGGAGGTGGAGAAGGGGGGGTAGGAACGGGTAGAGGACGAGAGTGAGCCTCAAGGGCCTCTAGAGAATGATAGTAACGGTCTTTGGCCTCTGGGGCCATAGAAGAAAAGATGTGGCGAAAGGTGGGATAAAGAAGAGTGGGGTCAAGATGGGTAATGTAACTGTGGAAACCATGAAGGTGTAGCATGATGAGGATACGATCGGGGAGGCGATTGATAAGAAGACAAAGAGGGAGACCGAACTCAACAGGTAAGTTAGAGGGAGTGGCACGAAAGTGAAAGGCCTGGACACGGGAGGTATCATGAAAAAGGCGCACTAATTCCTGGGTGACCTCATCCTGTTCGTATAGTGTATCACTTTCGAGAGCGTGGATGAGGGCGGGATCGGCGAGAATAGCGGCGTAGAGCAAGTTGATCGCGGAGGCGGGAAGAAAGCAAGGCCATACAGGTCGTGAACGCAAAGGATGAGTAGAGGACCAACTCGACTGTGAAGAGGAAGATGTAGGTGATGGGGCGGAGAACGTAGCAGGCATATTTGAGAAGGGGAAGGAGAAGGTTCAAGAGGGTGGTTATAAAGAAGAAAATGTGGGCGGACGACATCGAAACTATCGTAAGGAATGGTTTTTTTTATAAGAGGAGAGAATGGACTTGGCGTGACAGAGATTGCTCTCTGGTTCCCATGTGTTCTCGGATGCAGAGTAACCCTTCCACGCAGTCAGGTACTGGTAACGACTGGGAGACCCCTTGTGTGAGAGAATGCCGTCCACTTCGTATTCTTCTTCGCCTTCTATTACATCAGGCGGCAGTGCAGAGAATGATGGACCATGTGCTTCCGTGGAGCGGAAGGAAGATAGAAGGGTGGCGTGGAAAATGTCATGTATCTTCCATGAGGATGGGAGGCGTAATCAGTAGGTGAGGGGAGATAGGACCTGGGAGATCTCGAAAGGGCCTAGGTGTTTGGAGGCAAGTTTCCGAGATGGGAAGGGGATGCGGAGGTTAGTCGCCTCTAGCCATACTTTATCTCTGACTTTCCATGGGGAGAACTTTCGAGAAGCATGTTGCGTCATCAGCCGTCGTGCTGATTCGTGTGCCACAAGTGCTTCCTTTCGTGATTCCTCAAGGAGGTTAAGGCGGGAGGAGAGAGCAGGGATGAACATTTTCCCAAGAGCGGGGTATGCTCGAGGCTCATAGCCTAGCATGAGGGAGAACGGGGAAGCTTTAGTGGAGGAGTGGAGGGAGGAGTTATGGTGAAACTCAGCGGAGGTTAGGAACGAGGACCAGGAATGTGGTTGATTTGTGCAGAAAATGCGGAGATAAGTTTCAATTTCCTAGTTGGCTCATTTGGTTTGTCCATCCGTCTGAGGGTGGTAGGCTGTGGAGAGGCAGACGTCATAGTGTAGGAGGTGAGCAAGTTCTCGAGTGAAGGTGGATGCGAACTGTGGGCCATGATCAGAGATGATGGAATTGTGGAGACCGAACCTTTTGAATATGTGGTGGAAAAAGAGTTGTGCGACCCCTGCTGCGTCGATAGTTTTAGTGCAGGGAACGAGAATCACCCCCTTTGTAAGCCCATGGTCGACCACAACCAGCAAGGAATCAAAGCCAGAGGAAGAGGGGAGGTCGGTGATGAGATCCATGGAAAGTTGGCGGAAGGGCAACGAAGTGGTGGAGGGGATCGGAGAGATAGGCCGGACAGTAGGATGAGTGTTGACCTTGGATTGTTGGCAAACGGCACAGCCGGCGATGAAGTTCTTGACGAAGGTGGAGAGGCCCAGCCACCAGAAGTTGCGCTCGACAAGAGCCTTGGTGCAAAAGAACCCCATGTGGCCCGTAATGGGAGATTTGTGGAGAGCACGAAGGAGGGGAGAGCGAGAGATGGGGGGAACATACATGCACCCACGGAAGAAGAGGTGACCGTTGTCCAGAGCCCAGTCGGCAAGAGTGGAGCGGGGAAATAGCGGAGAACCATCGTGAAGACTCTGAATGGCATGGAGAACTAAGGGATCGGAAGAGGAGGAAGAGCAGATAGTGTTGGCAAGGGCGAGGTCCAGGGCAGCGATGACCACTGGATCAGAAAGGATAGGGGAAGAGGCATTGTCAAGGGAGGTGTCGACGAGATCCTTGCGAGAGAGAGCGTCCGCTGGGGCCATACAGGTGCCAGGAGTAACCTGCCAGACAAGATCAAAGTCCTGCAAGAAGAGAGACCAATGAGCTTGGTGATGAGAGAGTTTCCGTGGGTCTTTTAGGTATGAGAGGTTCTTATGGTCGGTAAGGACGGTGACAGGATGAGAGGTACCAAGGAGGTATTGTCGCCATTCCTGGAGGGCAAGGATGACTGCGAGTAGTTCGCAATCATAAATGTCATAATTGCGCTCTGCTGGGCTGAACGTTTTGGAGAAGTATGCGCAGGGATGGACGTCACCGTTGGTATCGGATTGGAGGAGGACCGTGCCCGCAGCAAGGAGAGAGGCATCTGTCATAATGGAGAAAGGACAGGAGACGTCTGGGAAGGCGAGGACTGGGGAAGAGGAGAAGCAATTCTTTAGGGTGTCAAAGGCTTGTTGCTGAAGAGCAGTCCAAACCCAAGGCTCCTCTTTCCGAGTGAGGAGAGTGAGGGGGGTGACAAGATCCGAGAAACTGGGGATGAACTTGCGATAGAAATTGGTGAATCCTAGGAAGGAGTGAACGCCTTTGACTGAAGAGGGGGGTTTCCAATCGTGAATAGCAGTTAATTTGGTAGGGTCCATCTGAATATGCCCTTGCCCGATGATGAGTCCTAAATATTCCATAGTGGCTACGTCAAAAGAACATTTAGAGATCTTGAGGGATAGGTTATGTTCTCTTAGTTGGAGAAGGACCCGTTTGGTACGAGTATGGTGTAACTCGAGATCATCTTTGGTATGAATGCCGATGTCGTCCATGTAGATCTTTAGCCATCGTTCGGCGATCATGTCCGCAAAGATGTGGTTCATGAAGGCTTGAAAGGTGGGAGGGGCGTTATTGAAGCCGAAGAACATGACAGTTGGTTCAAAAAGTCCAAGTGGGGTGATGAATGCTGCTTTCTATTGATCTTCCTCCCGCAGGCGGATGTTGTTATAACCCCAACAGATGTCGAACTTAGTGAACAAGGT
Organism: Boletellus ananiceps; assembly: GCA_038089975.1. NCBI lineage: Eukaryota > Fungi > Basidiomycota > Agaricomycetes > Boletales > Boletaceae > Boletellus > Boletellus ananiceps. Next base: position 8,182 of record JBBPLV010000414.1, on the reverse strand, counting down.
GGAGTCCTTCATGTCATCAATGAGTTCTGAGATGAGGGGAAGAGGGTAAGCATTGCGAATAGTGTGGGAATTGAGGTAGTGATAGTCCTGACAGGGTCGTAAGGTTCCATCCTTTTTGGGTACGAAGAAAAATGGAGAGGCTTGGGGGGATTTGGATGGGATGATTTGTCCCGTCTTCAGATTTTCCTCAATAAATGTCTGGCATGCTTCCTGTTCAGCGGGGTTAAGAGGATATATTTTGGCGATTTTGGGGACGAAGGACGGTTTGAGATCAATGGTATGGTCGAAGGGACGGTGGGGGGAAGGATACTAAACATTTTCTCAGAGAAAACATCTAAGAATTTGCTACACCAGGGAGGAACGTTTTGTTCAATGGGTTTCTCGGCTTGGGCAAGCTGGGTGGAAAGGGTTATCTTTCCAAGGTGTTGGGGGTATGGGTCTGTCGTTGTTTCCTTCCAGGGCGGACTCTTATGAAGAGGTACCACAGCGTCCTGGAGGGTGAGGGTGTTGGCCGTCCAATTAATAGAGGGGTTCTTCCTTTTGAGCCAGGGTGTTCCAAGGATAATATGAGAAGATCCAAGAGAGGTGACGAGGAGAGTTACTTTGTCAGAGGTGTCGGGGAAGATTGCTTTAGCAGCAATAGCCCATTTGATGGTTTCTTGATGGTTCTGAGTTCCATCCACGTTGTAAGCGACAAGAGGCTAGGGGAGGTGACGGATGGCTGAGCGAAGTTTGGGGATGAGAGATGTATCAATGAAATTACTGGTGGCGCCACTATCGATGAGGGCAATGGTATCAATGCTTTGAGATCCTGCTTGTAGTTGTACTGGGAGACATAGAGTTTGTTCATTGGGTAATCCTACAAGTACAGCAGAGATATCTAGGGAAGAAGACGTTGGAACAACTTCCCTTACAGAAAACCCAAAGTGCTATCGTCTCTCGGGGTGTCATCAAAGCAAAGCTTCAGTGTCTGGAGAATCTCTCCTTCGTCTTTTCCTCCGGTACAAAGATTGTTGACATAGGTTTCTAAGGCGGACGGGGGTTTTGAAGTAGAAGGGGCATTTACGACTGTGGGAGTGGTCGGGGTGGTGTCAGCAGCTTGGACCTTTTGAGGGCAGAAAGGATTGTTGGACGAGTGTGTTTGGGGAGTTTGGGAGGAGAAGGCGTGACATTGTTGGGCATTATGGCCTTTCTTCCTGCAACGGAGACAAAGTCCTTCTCGGAAGCAGTGGGCTCGTTCATCTGGGGTGAGCTTGGAGACACGGATCGCGTCGACATCCATGGCATTTGCGTTGGGAGCGGAGGGGTGAGTGGAAAAAGTAGAAGGGGTTCTATGTCCCTTTTTAAGGGCGGCAATGCGAGCTTTCTGGGTGTGGAAGGTTTTGGCTTTTTCAAGCCAATCAGCAATGGTGGTGGGAACAGTTGTCATAGAGAGGATCATGATAGCGATTTGTTGATCGAGCCCGAGAGAGAACTGATCGATGAGAGTGGCTTGGTTGGTAATCCCTGCCTTGGCAGAGAGATTCTGGAAGTCCGTGATATATTTCTGGAAGCCATCATCCGATTCTCCATCAGGACGTTTGAACGACTTTTGGATAAGCTTAGACAGCTCCAAACGGGCAGTGGCTTTGGTGTCAAAGGGGTAGAACATGGACTTGAAATTGGCAGTGAACTTATCAAAGGTTTTCTCCGTGTTGGCGACAGCCGTGTCAGCCATGTGGTCATACCACATTTCAGAGAAGGAGACTCCTTGTCCCTTACTCATCTTATTGAGGGTGGTCATGATTTTGTGGTTGTCGGTGCTGTAGAGAGTGGTATTGATTGCGAAGTAGGCTTTCATGGCCTTGATCCAACAAACCGTGTCAGCTGGTTCACCGGAGAAGTCAGCAGGGAGGGCGGCTTTGAGTTCCGACATGGTGAGGATGGGTACTGGGGCGACTGGGGGTGCTGGGGGCTGAGAGGTGACTGGGGGTGCTGGGACTGGGGGTTGAGGAGCGACTGGGAGTGCTGCTGGGGGTTGAGGTGCTTGTGACAGGATGGGAGCATAGTTGCTGGAGGAAGAGGCAAAGATTCGGCGACAATAATGGGGTGGAGTGGGGGCTGGGGCTACTGGGACGAAGCAATGGGAAGACTCTTGGCTGGGGATATCCTCGTCTGAGGATTCTGGGGGTCTGATGGATCGAGACGTGGTGACTTGGGCATCCTACTCCTGAATAGGAGGGACAAGAGGAGATTCTTGATCTTTTGTTACGCAAGGCATACCTCGAGTCTGGGACTAGGACTGACCAAAGGGCAGGACGCTCACAAAGAGGTACAACTCAGCCCTAAGGGAACTCAGAGACTATATGGTCGTTAGACCGGATCTAGGGACATGGGATGAGGGCCCAAGGAAGGGGACTCAGACTGAGGATGACTCAAGGTTACGCTGAATTGCATAGATCAAGAATACAGTACATGAGCCATGGCTAAGGTTTATATAAGAGATGAAACTGAGCACAGACCATGTACTAAGAAAGAAAAGGAACAAAGGAGCAGTCTAAACTGGTAAGTCCGAGTTGAATCGGACAAGAACATAAGTAGGAATGACTACAACGGAATGATCGATACTTCGAGAACATTCCATAACAAGAGAACGTGAGTATGAATATAACGAAAAAGGCTGGGGATATGCGAACGGGAGGGACAGAGACAAGACAGAAGTAAAACATGAGGATAAAGGAAAGAAACCGTAACACTTGGTTTCACCATCCATTTGTGGGTGGTAGGCTGTGGACAGGGTGAGATCGTATGCGAGTAGTCAGGATAGCTCTCTAGCGAAAGCAGAAGCAAATTGAGGACCGCGATCAGAGATGCATCGTTCATGTAGGCCTGTTAGAGTGCATTCTTCTCCGCTCCGCTCCGGTCAGTCGGAGGTACGGATGAAAGGTCGAGAGGGACGAGAGAGGTCTGGAAGGCCAGAGGTGTCGAGGACATTGGTCTCAGCGATGCGGGGTGGCACACTGTACCCTTGCGTGCTCTCAGTCCTCTGAGGTCAGAGGTTGGACGGAGAAGGATAGAGATGCCAGAGACGGAATCTGACGGAGGAAGACTGAAGAGAGGATAGGAGAAGATGGCTATATTTGTTGATATTCAGACTGGAGTGTACAAGAGGTAAGTACAGAGTATATATAGTACGGAGTCCGAGGCTATGTACTATGGATGACAGAGACGGATGACAGAGACAGAGACGGAAGGGAAACTACTCTGGAGCTGTGCTTCCAGGTAGGAGAATGCCAGAGCTGTGCTTGCGTAGAGAACACAGCTATGGGTGAAGTCTATGAGTGGAACTAACTAAACAGAGATAGTACATATAAAGAACAGGAATGGGAATGGAGTCCAGAGGTATATACAGAGTCGGAACAGAGATGGGAACAGAGATAGGGGTGGAGGAACGGAGATGGGGCTGGAGCTGACACGGGTCATGACAAGGCCAAACCTAGGGAAGACATGCTGGAAAAAGAGGAGTGCGATGCCTTTGGCGTCGATCTCTTTTGTGCAAGGGCAGAAAATTACCCCCTTTGTAAGGCTGTGGTTGACCATGACCATGACAGAGTCGAAACCGCGTGATAGGGGCAGGCCGGTGATCAGATTGACTGAGATGGACTGGAACGGGCGAGAGGCGGTGCTCAGAATGGGCTGAGCCAGCGGCACAGTGGAGTGTGTCAGCACCTTATTGGCTTGACAGGTGGCGCAGCCGAGGAGAAATTTTTGCACGAAAGTGGAAAGTCCCGGCCACCAATAGTCACGCTGCAACAGGTGTAACATGCAGAAGAAGCCGGGGTGTCCTGCAGTGGGCGCATCATGGAGTTCCCATACAAGGGTGTGGCAAGCGGACTCCGGCACATACAGGCGACCCTTGAAGTAAAGTTTGCCGTCGGCGAAATGCCAGTCGGAATGAGAGGCACGGGGGAGGATGGAAGAGCCACACTGCAAGGCGGCAAGGGTGTTGGTGACAAAAGGGTCGGAGGAGGTGGAGCAGGCAATTTTGTCAGCGAGCACAACATCTAAGAGGCAAACGAAGTGGTCAGCAGGCAGGAGGACAACGTCTTCGTTGTCGCCAGTGGTGGAGACATCGGAGAGATGAGAGAGCGCATCAGCAGGGCCCATCTGGGCACCAGGGACGTGGGAAAAGTGGAGGTTGAAGTCCTGGAGGAACAGCATCCAGCAGGCTTGTCACTGAGACAATTTGTGAAGCTGTTTGAAATGATGATCGCTCCAGGGCAGATGATCATGCCAAGATACTCAACTTCCGAAACATTGAAGAAACACTTCGAAAGTTTCAGGAAGAGGTGGTGTTCGTGCATGCATTGCAAGACTCGTAGGGTGCGACGGTGATGGAGCTGGGGGTCGCCTACTGTATGGATGATGAGGTCGTCCATGTAAATAAGAAGCCATCCCTCTGAAATCATATCCCTGAAGATGTCGTCCATGAGGGCCTGGAACATGGGAGGGGAGTTGCATAGCCCAAAGAACATGACAGTAGGTTCATAGAGCCCAAATGGAGTGATGAAGGCCGCTTTCCAGGTGTCGGAAGTCTTGATGTGGACGTTGTTGTATCCCCAATGGATGTCCATCTTTGTGAAAAGGGATGAGTCCTTGAGTTGATCAATGAGATCGGAGATCAATGGCAATGGGTAGGTGTTTTTGATGGTATGCTGGTTGAGGTAGTGATAGTCCTGACAGGGTTGTAAACCCCCATCCTTTTTCTTGACGAAGAAGAAGGGTGAAGCCTAAATGTTCCTCGACGAACGCTTTGCATGTGGCCAGCTCTGTGGGGTTTAATGGATAAGCTTTGGTGACTTTTGGGATGAAGGTATTGTCAAGGTCGATGGCATGGTCATAGGGGCGAGATAGGGGGAGCTTGCCATCTTTAGGTTCATCAAATACGCTATGGAATGGCTCGTATTCTGGTGGGAGGATGGTTTCGTTTTTCGTGGCCTGCTGGGCCAATTCGGTAGAAATGGTGGCCCTAGCGATGACTTCATCTTCGGGGGTTAGTCCGAGATATCGGAGGAGGTATTGTTGTTCAATTGGGTTGGTGTAGGAAGGTCGTTGTGGGGGATCTGAGAGTTGGATTCATCCCGTGGTCCAATCTATTAGAGGATTGATTTCCCAAAGCCAATTCATTCCTAGAATGACTTTTTCCGTTCCGGAGTCGATGACTAGGAACCTACGCCGTTCTGTCCAGGATCCGTAGGTGATGCTGAGGATGACATAGTGGCGGATGATGCCGTTTTTGTTTTCGGAGCCATCTATGTTGTGAGCGCAAATAGGTTGTGGAAGTCGTCGGGTTTTCCATCCCTGAAGGTGGACAAGGTATTTATTGATAAAGCATCCGGTGGCTCCACTGTCCACTAGCACAGAGATTTCAATGGTTTTGGTTGTATTGGATTCGTACAGGCGAATGGGGAGTTTGATTGCTCTAGAGTGGGGGCCTAGTACAAATACAGGTGTGGTAGAAAGGGGAGGTAAAGACGTTGATACTTTCCTCCCAGTTAAAAATCCTGCGACATGTCGAGGACTTGGACATCCTGCTCTTCGGTGGTACAGGTATGAAGGATGCGGAGCAGTTTGTCCCTGGGGAGGTCTGAACTCTGGATAAATTCTCCTAACGCGTCCATTGTTTCTACCGTCTTTATTGCTTGGGGGCGAGTGGGGAATCGTCAAGGGCGGGGATCTCTATGAGGATGGTTAGTGGTGCGACATCCTAAGCAGTGACAGATGAAACATTTGTTGTTCTTCATGTGTTCCACTCTTTTGACCAGGGTGAGACGGATTGCATCGATGTCCATAGCATTTGGATCGCAGTGGTGGTGGGAGTTTCCTGTGGAAGGAAGAGGAATATAATTCTTCCATTCCTGAATCTTTTGGAGACATCGGATGTTCTCATCGAAGACATGGGCTTTCTTGATCCAATCTCTCCATTTTGTCGGCTGGGGGTTTAAGGTAGCCATCATATTGGCCAGTCGTTCATCCACTCCTCGTCAGAGGATATCGATCATGATCTTGTCGTGTCCTGTCTCTAATTTACTCCTCATTACCTTTAACTCGAAGGTAGTGATATACGTGTCGAAATTGCCCCTCTGGAGTCTTCCAGGCAGCGCTTTCTCACTCTCGTCTTTGAAGTCGTTCTGTTTCAATTCGTATAGCTCATTCCAAGCTCTCTCCTGTTGTCCAGTTGGGATGAAGGATTCGGAGAATGCTTCCTGAAATTGTTTGAAGGTAGCATCCATGACCTTCAGATACCAGGTTTCAATGAATGCTGCTGCTCATCCTTTATTCATCTTATTGAGGCAGGTGAGGATTAGGAGCGAGTCGGTGTTGTAGATGTCCTGGTTAATGGTGAAGAAGGCCATCATGGCTAGCATCCATTGTGTTGCATCTGCAGCATTTCCATCGAAGTCTCCAGGTAGGGCTGCTTGGAGTTCCCCTTTCTTTGAGTGGGACATGGCATTGGCCATTGGTTCATCCTGTGGTTCTTGGGTAGTATTGGTGATTAGTACCACCGGGGAGAGTGTTGGGGCAGGGGTGGAAGGAGGAGCTAGATGGGCGTGCTCTAGTACAGTTTTGGGGGTTACAGATTGTTGTTGTCTACGCTCTCGGAATAGGAGACTGGGAGGGGGTGGTCTTGGAGTGCTTGAAGAGGCAGCGATTCGCCTAGGTACAGGAGAGCTAGTTTGGTAGGGGTTTTCGAAAGGTCTGGATTCAGTAGGGGTTCCACTAGGGGTTGGCTCATCTTCGAAGAATACTTCTTCATTCCCGGTTTCTCCTTCCAACTCAGGGGAGGATTCCTGTTCTCTGGGGGCTCGGTACGACGTGGTGTTGGAGTAGTTGCCCTTCTGCTGAAGAGCAGGGGCGGAGATAGAGCTAGTTCTTTTGTTATGCGGACTGCGTACAATCTTGTAGGTCGAATACTAAGTCCTATGTTCCGTTAAGGCAACACTCAGACAGCGTCCACTCAATAGTAGGACGAAGACTAGTTGAGGTCGGGGACTCACTATCCGAGAATCAGACTCACGGATGGCCAGAGACTGCACATGGTATTGCACAGAACTAGCTAGGGAACATGTATCGTACAGGGCACAGTTTAAATACCTAGGTAGAGCTGTACCTCGCTAATGTAGTAATTCTGGGTATAGTAACGAAGAGATACCGAGTATGGAGCATGGGGATACACAGCAGCAATAATGAGATGATGCTGTGGGAGGACAATGTGTCCGATAGTAGAAAGTGGGGCATACCAAATGTAGTAATTCAAGAGTCCCTTTCCGGTAGTGGATACAAGGGGAATACCGGGAAGGTTGCATTGTCTAGGAAGAAGGGCAAAGTAGTCGGGCAGAACAAAGAGGAATGGTAGCACAAACCATAGACCACGTCAGATGTTGTAACAGTCTAGGTCCATGTCTACATTGAACATGCATTTGCAGCACTCAAAGGGTGATTTCAATCCTTGTGAGAGCTTCATATACACATCTGCATGGCGAAAGATGTGAAGCATGCAGTATACTGGATCCAGTGTTGCCTGATCCTTCACAATATGGTGATTCATTTTGAGAGGAGACTTGGGCATTCATCATTGATGGCTTGGGTGCAACAGAAAGCAAATGATTTGGCTGTAGAGCATGGGAATGTGGTTGTCCAAGTTCCAGTTGGCTCACCAGGTCAGCTCTTTTGTGCAAATCTAATGCAAGAGCTCTTTGAAGCCACTGGTGATCCATATGTTGTTAATGGGCTGGAGTGAGGGTCATACAACATGTATTTCATAGGGAACATATTGACGTATCATACCAATATGTGGAAAACATTGTATACAAGGGACAGCATAACAAACCCAATCAAACTGGTGGATAATAGAACTGAAATGGATTTTGTACAATGGAGGGGCCAGCAACAGCAGAGGGACTGGCAATAGGGGAGGGGCTGGCAGCAGAGGAGGAGCTGGCAATAGAAGAATCCATATAAGGTATATTGGAATGAGTAGGAAGCAGAGGAGGGGTGGTGACAACTGAAGTAGCAGGTGGCCTGGCAGACAGCACCAGCAATGAAAGGTTTTGCTGAGACACACTGACACTCAGCTGTTGCATTGTATATGCATATTCCATCTGTTTGTTCAACAAGTCAATTTGGTGGACAATAGCATACT
>JBBPLV010000413.1:0-20088 GCA_038089975.1 Boletellus ananiceps | reverse complement strand
AATCCCGGACCAGGCCACCTCAACACCGCGCTGATGGACGAGGCGAAGAAGAACCTGGCAGGCTCGGCGTGCGACGAAGACAACCCGAGGTGAATGAGATTCACTGCGCCGCGAATGTGCGCCTCAAAGCTGGAATGCCGAGTGAGCGGCCACATGGCACGATCGTCACAGGGCATGGCATATACATACCTAGAAATGTCCAGATTGAAATTGACCGGCCAGGCATTCTGAGGGCGTGAGATGAAGGGAGGGTCACAGAGACACAGGCACGTATACACACGTGAATGATGACCGTCACTCGGTTCGCGATCTCTCGGTACCGTTCTTCGTCGAGGCCCAATCTATCCGCAGAAAGATCGGCCGCAAGGGCTACGATGCGGTCACTTGTCTTCGCACGCACATCAGAATACCGTAACGATAGCTTCCGCGTCTTCGTCGACGTCACAATTCGGTCCACCGCGTGCGCGTCGTTCTCGGCCCGACAGAGACAGTAGACAGTCTCCACATCCGGGTCGGCAAGAAGCTCGTCAAGGATGTACGATCCGAGCGAGCCCGTGGCGCCTGTCAGGACGACCTGAAAAATGCATAAGAACAACCTGGACCAGCGTCAAAGGAGCTGCGCATACGCACAACTTTTCCAGAGGTGTGAGCGGCATGGCCATTCGTCCCGTTGGCGTACACTTTCGGGGAATACGTGAAGTGGCTATACTTCTCGACCAACTCGAGCATGACCTCTTGAGGCCTGGTCCGCGGGACGTTGCCGTCTTTACCAGAGAAGAGCGATACGATGAGCTTTGCCAACCTTACAATGAAAACATGTGAGTCACGATCAAGATGAGCTAGATGCATGCGCACTTGGTGATCGAAGGATGCTCAAAGACAGCATTAATAGACAACCTCTGTCCGCCGAGATCGACCTCCTGAGGAAACATGCCGCTCATCAACCTCGAGGTCAGGCAGGGACACAAGAAAGCGCACCCTCTGAATAGCATTTCGAACGCGCGTCGACTGCAGCGAATCAAGCCCAAATCCAAACAAGTCCGTGTCGTCTTCGAGTCCCTTGATAGGTCGCTCGACTGTCCTCCCAATTATCTCTCTCACAACCACCTTTGCCTCTGCCTCCCCTTCGACGTGGCTCTTCCTCTCTGACCCCACCTCTCCTTCAAGCCGTGCATACACCCCCTCAATCACCTTCTCAAACTCTTTGTACATCTTTGGTCTCAATATACTTTCCTTGTCTGCCCTCGGAACTGCCGTCCCATGGGGCAGGAACACAATAGCCTCTATCGACAACTGAGAATGGGACGGCGCATCTGCATTGGCGAGTGCGACAACCGGGGCGATATGTTGAGTGAGTTCCTCGTGGGAAAGGTCCTGGGCGACGTCTGCGGGGAGGACCAATGCGCCAATTTGAGTCCGACCGCTCCCAAAGACGATGGCATCTGCGATGTATGGTGAACAGCGGAGCGTGAGCTCGATCGGGACTGGGTTGGTCTTTTCACCATTGACCTATCCAACGTGGTGGGCCGTGTGAGCATGTAATGACGGAAACGGATGCCATACCATGACGAGGGTATCGTCTATTCGACCAATGTGCTTGTACGCATCGGGGATTGTAGGGTGTTTGATGAACAGGTCTTTGGTGGCATAAGACCCATCCGGTTGGTTGGACACCACCTACTATATGCTCAACACTCAGACATGCGTGAATATGTAGTGCACTTGCCTTGGTATGCCATCCGTCCAGGACGCACAGCTCATACGTATCACCCCCGCGGGGTTCGAAGCGCAGATATTCATGCACGCGAGACCGGACATAAGGCCCTCTTGAACGTACCCAGTTCCACCCCTTGTCCGTCTTGTAATCGCGGACCGACGACATGAGCTGGCCCATCTCGGCTGACGAGCGTTTGATAAATTCCAATGCACCACACACGTAGGAAAACGACGCACTGAGCCCATAATAACACACCAACGGGATCCCCTTTGATACAAGGAGGTCGCCCAGCTCGTCTGGACAAGCACTTCCGGCAAACGTGACGATCTCGAGGCGCCTGAGCGCCTCCAGGCCCTCTGGCGTCTCCGCGAGCAATCGAAGAGTGAGGGGAACGCCATAAAAGGCCTGTACACCAGTCGCCTGGGGAAGTAGCTTGATGATGTTTGCAGACGTCAGCGGGATCGCTCCTGTTGGGAATAGATACAGCAGTTTCGCGGCATACCACGCCCGCAGCATGCTCGCTTGTCCGAATCCCTGGACTCGAGTTGAGCACAGCAGATCGTGAACAAGATGAATCTGACCAACGTGGTACAAAGGCATCGTCGTGAGAGCGATGAGACCCAGATTCATTTTGCAGTTCCCGATGGCAGCCTTGTTGTTCGTGACGACAGCTTTCGGGAATCCGGTGGAACCGCTCGAGTGGATCATGTACACGGGGAGAGAAGACTCCTCCTCTGGGCTGAGAGGCGGATCCCAGTGCGTCTTGCCTGGGCGCGCGACCCCGGCATCCGGTCCAAACACGTCAGATGGAGGCTGGCGGATGACTGACACCGACGACGAGTCTGCTAGGTGCGTGAGTGCCTCGGTAGCAGAAGAGAACTGTGCATCCTGCACGATCAGGTGCGATGCATTCGTCACTGTCAGCAGGTGTGCGATCGCAGGCGGCGAGTTCTTGGGCGAAACGAAGAGCACGCCTGGAAAGGGGGTGTGAGGAACAAGACTGTCCAAAGGTGTAGGGACAGACGAACAGTAGCCCATGCGATACAAGCACATTTCCGTGATGACATACTCGACGTTGCTCACGCCCAACAGGCCGACTGTGAGCCTGCTCGTTGCATCACCCTTGGCGCGACCGGGAAGGGCGCCGGTATCTTTGAGGTGGTTGGCCAGCAGAGAGGCGGCCGCATCGAGTTCTGCAGCGGTGTACTTTGTGTACTAGGGTACGGGTGAGCAGGGCCGGGTCGAGGAAGAACAAGGAAGGACGTACGTTGACATTCTTATCTGGGACGGCGAAAACAGGGAGGTTGGGGTGCTCGCGAGCTGTCTCGGCAAATAGCTGGTTCAAGGAGAAAATGTCAGGCATGTCGACTGGAGAGGCGGGGTGTGGGCATCTGCGCGTTATATCAGCCCGTCAACATGGGGTGGCAGTCGCTGCCGTGACGCTGCGGAAACACAGTCAGAACCAGATCAGTGTTGCATCAGACACAGCGTTGTCTGGATCCAGGGAAAGACCAAAACCCCGACACGTAATTTAGATGGGGGACGAGGGGGGGGGGGGGAGGGGGGGGTCAGGTGGTGTAGTGGTCCTGCTAGCCCTTGACGAGGTCAGTTGTGGGTTCGAATTCTGCACCCCCAGGGCATTTCTACCACTATTCGTGACAGCGGTGCACGTGATATTAGCGTGAGCCGCCCGTAGGGGTTTTCGGGGTGTCGCATGCCATTGGACGGACCTTGTCGCCACATAGTCTCTGACTGCCGGTCGCGAAGATGTCTGGGGTGTGTATGTACACATAGATAAGTGGCTAGACCACAGGATTCCCTATCAAAAGTCCACATATCTGTGTTGCTCATCGAATCCCTTGCGGATGGCGAAGAGCGGACCCCATGGTGGTTGGTTCCACCGTGGGTACCGCATGGCAGCGCAGAAGTGCGATCGGAGATCCCGGGCGCCCGAACGACTTGGGGATGCGCCTGGCGTTTCCAGGTACAAATGGCTTCGGCCTGTGCGGGAAGTCCCTCCCCACCCCACTCGTTTTACCCGCATCGCGACCAGTCCAGCCGGGGCATCAAGCCACCTTCACGCCTCCGCCGCCACTGAAGGACTGCGTGGAATCCCCTGGTAGGGCATTAGACTGGGAGCTGGTACCCTAAACGGCCTTGGAAGGCGACGGTAGGGGTAGCAGTAGCCCCCTGACGAGAGCTTTCCCAGGCTCGAAACCGTTACCAACCCATCCCACTACCTGTCCCTGCATGCGGGGCCCCCCTAGCGATCCCGCAGCCCGATCCTGACCCTCGGGGAGGAATGACTGACGAACGAGCAAACAGGCTCGACAGCCCCAGTATCCTCCCTCGCACACAGACAAAGGACTGTTGCCGAATGCCACAGCCCCCCCGCGTTGTACTACGACTAGACTCGACGGTGCACAAGCATAAGTTGTGGTCACGGGGCCCGCCAGTTGTCCGCGCTGCGCATCGAAACCGGAAACTTCCGTCATCAGGGACGCTTTGCGCCACAAAGGCGTCGCCATTTCCCGACTACGATATGCATGACTGTCCAACATACGTGCTGCATGACCTACTTTATCTTTCCTGAAAATCCGATGAATCTGTGAGCAGGGTATGCCTGATCGTACCAAGGAGAAACTCCAGTGCGACAAGACCACGCCCTCTAATCGAGCGTGATATCGAAGCAACCTGTGACGCTACTTCACATCAGAGAACATGATCATCAGAAACGCACCACACCGCCCGTTGTTTCAGCTGGTGTGATAATCGTATTTCTGTTGTCACTGATCATATCATGATGACTCTCCAGCGTGAGGCTGCACTGCATATGACTAAGTGCTGTACCCCCCGATCGGACCCTCGGACGACGATCCACACGGCGGCCTACACGTGCCTGGAGTTCTATCAGACCACTTTCCCCTCTGCCAAACCCTTTCCTTCATCTTTCCCCAGTGCTCCAGACGGTCACATTCTCATCAAACTTTGTTCGAAAACGCTAGACTAGCCAGAGCGAAAAGCCAAAAGCTTGCCCCTAGACCTCTCCTCGTACCTCACCCACCGCTTACATAAATCATTCATCACCTCCTCCACCCGACTCCGGCCGGCCTGACCCGACCTCCGCTTCACCTGTACTGCCACCATGCTTGCTCGGCCCGAACACAACGCGAAAGCAGCCCCCCAGCACGCGCGCGACCCCAAACCCTCGACGTATGCATGTACAGCCCAACACAATGCGCTCCATGACCTCCCCCTCTGACTCGGGTCTCGATGATCTGGCCACGGGGGACCTACGTTGACTCTGAACGCTTGCAACCAAGGGGAGGCAGACGATCACACTGGAGATCAGGGTCACCTACACACTCGGAACAAGAGTGAGGACCATTGCAAAGGCGACGATATACGCTACGAGCACCGCGCCAGATCGTCCATGTCGTTCCTGTACCCGTCGTAGGTGGCACACCGGTGATTATACTCGTCAGCCACCACCTCGTGGTCGAACCACTGCACCAGCCAAAGCACCTCGGAGCAAAGAATAGACCACTGGAATGAATGGCTCGAAGCACCATCGTTATGTGACCCGACCCGATCCCAACGGGGAGCAAGAACCGAGATGAGCGCCACTCATTCTTCGCTCACGTAAGGCTGCATTCTACGAATACAAACCACCATCATGTACACCAAAAAAAAAAAATACAGAGACTTGGAGCTCAAATGACCGGCAGAAACAACTGGTCCGACCCGACAAGCTGCGCCGGAGCCAAGCGTGCCTTGGACGATGTCGGCAGGTGGCAAACGGATCAGCCACCATGGCATATTATAAAGTTGCTACGGGGTGCGCAGTTCCATACACACGGGGACCGACCAAAAAATCTTTTGCCCACTTTACGCCTCTTGAAACACCCTTCTAAATTCTGTAAATATATCCGGCCCATCAGCTGCACGCACGCATCCCATGCATCAGAGAAAAGGACCCATACCGTTCAAATCCCGACGATCGCACATGCCCGCCAAATCCGGCCGTTTCAAGTGCAAACACGTCGTCTTCAAGCTCTCCCAGAGCGTCGAAGTCGTCAGTCCGCGCGCATCGTTCATTCCCGTGCCGTCTTCGACTCCATCGCTGTCCTGTAACACGAGCGCGTCCAAAATATTGGACGCCGCTTCTTCATAGCGCTGAGGCACACAATGAGCCACATCAGATTCGAAGGGGCGAAGAAAAAAAAAAGAACGGCAAGCGACATACTCGGAGGTTGATATAAGATATGCCAAGATTGAATCTGCCGTGGTCCGAGTTGAAAGGCAGAACCACATTTAAAAAAGAAAAAAAAACGCACCTCGCGCGGATGTAGCCAGGGTTTAGGTCGAGCGCTCGATAGTAATATTCGAGAGCATCTGAAGCATGCCCGCTGTTGGCCATTGTGGCCCCGATGCGGTTGTACAGCAACCAATCCTAGCCAACGTCAGAAACAAGCCACACGGACACTGTAGCACATACATCTGGTCGAACAGCTAGAGCCGTGAGAAAACAATCCACAGCTTTGGAGTACTCCTGGGGAACAAAGAGAACAAAGTTTTCAGTTCGAAATGGAGAGAAAAAAAAGGGGGGAAGGGAATGAGGAACGGAAATGATTTTTTTCATAACGTACCTCTGTCGTGTTTAACAACACCGCCAACGCAACCTGCACGTCCACATCCACACTTCCATTCTGATCCGCACGCCTCGCCATTTGAATGAGGACGTCAACCAATCCCGCAAAGTCACCACGAGCGTTGGTAGACAACCTTGTGCCCGACACGATCTCTTCATACCTCGAGTTCCGCAACGCCCACTCCCGGATCGCGTCGTACGTCCCCAGTCGATGACTATCGTTGGTGTGCGACACCGCGAGCGCGAGCCACGCAGAGATATGAGTCGGCTCGAGCTCGGTGGCACGCTCAAGGGCTTGAATGGCCTTCACCTCGCGCTCATTTTCTTGCTGTTTCACACCAAGCTCGAACCATGCGGTTGCGTTGGTCGGATCTCGTTGCACAGCTGCCTCCAATTCGAGAACGTTCTGCCCAAAAACAGAAACAAGAATCCGACATCAACATGCTGACCACATCATGCCATCTTACTTCCATTGTGTGGCAGCATTCACCGTGCTCCAAACAAATGAAATAGAGTAATATTGTACGTACCTCGTAGACCCGTTGTGAATGCGACATGTGCATGGAGTGATGCCGCGTCCGAGACGAGTCCCCGAGTAGATACGGATTGTTCGTCTGGAACTGGTAATTCACCACTGGCTGGATGCCTGCAGTCGTCGCCTCGAACGAGTCCCAATCGCGTTGCATCTCGTGCCAAGTATTGCGACCCTGGACGTCAGACACCGTGTGTGCGACTGGGCCCGTGTAATGTGCGTTCCAGTACTCGGTGAAATCATCATTTTCCTGACGGAAATGCGCATCGTGTGGATCCTTGGCTTGTTGCACATACGCCACACCCGACACCTCTGAATCTTGATACAAAGGAAGAGCCCGTGATCGTGACGAGGGGGACTGAATGGCCGCATCGTCGTGCGCCAGTGGCGCACGTCCTTTGCCTTTCACATCCACACCCGCGCTCGTATTGAGTTCTTTTGAAACGAAGTTGTCCTCCGCGACGGTCACCTCACCGTCACGCAGTTGACGCATTAGATTCATGAACTCGCTTTTCTGGAACTTGGGGTTCTGCTCGTGTTTCACAGAGTCTATCACCTGCGCCGCAAGCCAGGCCATCTCGTTGGCGGGTACCGCACCCTTTTCATCTTGTTCGCGTTGGTGTTGTTGGTGCGGAAGAACTTCAGAGAGTTCCGGCGTGGAAGCATTCAACAAGGTTTCTTGTGACTGAAATTCCTTGTCCCAAAACGCTTCTGCCCAATGGCCAACGAGTCAGGGTCGTCCAATTCACATAACGACAAGACTCACGGTCATTCTGTACGACATGCCGTGGGGCTGGGACTGCCATCGCACCCGTTAGACCGATCATCGGACTCGTTCCATACCCTGTATACACCGGACTCCACGGAATTACACCGCCTGGAACGAGCCGCCAAGACAAAACGGAAAAAAATAACAGAAAAAGTAACGACGGGGAAAAAAGAACACAAGTCAGCAAAGCACGTTGCCACCCACGAGCACACACACACCTCGCCCCCGATCATGTTGCACATCCACCCGCGACGCCAGGACAGCCTGCGCCTGTCCCTGACCCTGCTGAATATGCGGATGTACATGAGCCTGAATGGACGTGGGGGGCTGGGACGTCGCCGATTGCTGTGCCAGAAAATCAGCAGCCCACGCTGCATTTGCTACACCGCCAATCTGCGCACGTTGCACGGGAGCGGCACCTGCAGGCAACGCGTCGCGCAACCCGGCCATTTCGAATGGCTGCCCCGGTATGGCCATCGTCGACCTGGGCACTTGGGACGCAAGTAGTGCCGGCGCCGGTCCGGAACCAAAGAACTGCGCTGCCTCTTGCTGCAGCTCCGGTATGGGAGCATGCTGGGACCGGAAATGCGCCTGACAAAGGTGGCAACGATTAGGGTGGAGGACGGTCAATCAGTCAGCGGGCATACGATGAAAGAAGATGAATGGAAGCCCCGAACAGGAGAGGGGCGGTGTGGACGATGGTGGAGCCGGTGAACGGAATGGAAACGACATACCTCGCCAGAAACAGATCCCCGGGAACGGGACGATCCTGCGACATCCTGCGGAGACGTTATGCATAAGCACCCCATCGAAAATGCCTCGCACACTACGGTGGCACCCGGCAACCCGGGCTCCACTCTGACCCACCAGCTGCGCCCCCCGATCCTGATCAAACCGCTTGGTAAGACTTTGCAGAGGATTCGAGGGTCCACATTCGGCTCCACCTGCGAGCATAGAGAGCGACATCGTATTCGTGTGGGTACGAGCGAGATTGATAGTGCACTCGGAGGATGCGGTTGCGCGGGTGATTCAAAATCAGCCTAGTTCCACGATGCCGACAACCAGTACACGACTGTGTGCCAAGACGGAATGTGTGGAAGCAAAGGACAAAGGGTTATTCAAGTCTCCAAGCACACGATCCCGACCTCGCCGGCAGCCCCGGCAACTCGGTTTTCTCACGCGCCTAGCCTTCGCTCCGCCATTTGTTGTACAATTATGAGGCAGTACTAATCTATATACTAGGCCCATAAGAATTCGTGTCCCATTCCAAAAATTTTACACGGGACAGCATTCGAATGGGTGCAACGTCGGAAAGAAACAAAAGGTTTGTTACGGAAGGAGAGAAAAAAAAACCGTGGTACATCCGTACTGAGAGAAAACCGCAATCACAGAAGGAAACAAAATGGGAAGAAAATGGGAACCAAACATGGTCAACGGGGTGAAAGGAGAACACACCAATCTAAGCGTCCCGCCCGTCCATCAAACCTGTCACCGGTCACGTATATCTATGTCACGTCCCCGGTGGCCTACAGCGTCCGCAGCGGTGCGCCAATCAGCTCGTTGGCGAGGTGTGTAATATCTTGGCGCTACTGGGACCAGGTCGGCTCGGAGGTGACGACGGTGGATTCACAGCCGAAAGCTCCGATAGAGGTGCATGTGATTGCGTGAGCACCTGAGCCACCTGGACTGGGACCTGGGTCTGGGCTTGGGCCTGAGCCTGCGCCTGCGCCTGTGCTTGTTGCATAGCCTCAACGGCCTGCCTACACTCCGCGCCACCCTCCGAACGCACTGCAACGGGAATGGGTCAGCCATGATTTTCATATAACCGATGGGCACGCGTCCCCTTATAACACACTCACGATGGCGCTGTTATATAACCGATGAATGAGATCCAAACAAAGAGGAGTGCCACGGCAGAAGCACTTCATGATGATCACTTACGTTGAGTGCATCCAGGCGACTGAATGTCTTCCGACAGCCCTGGCAAATGTTGGACTGTGACCGTGTAGCATGTAATGCTTGATGCCGTCTGTGAGTCAAGTGATCAGCAATGGGTGCGGATATGAAAGGACAGCGCATCCTCGGACATCCCAAAGCGCTTGATGCGACGATCGATGACACTCACTTGCAATCGTGCTGCCTTGCGAACCCTTTCTTACAGTCCGGGTATTCGCACACGTACGGGCGCTCCTCCGTATGCGATCGTAGATGACCTAGAGCAGCAGGGATGGACGCATAAACAGGGGCGGCCCGTACCCACACTCGCCACGCACCTCGCAGATTGAACCGACGCGTAAACGTACTCCCACACCCCGGCACGGGACAAATGAAATGAGCCTCGTTCCTCCTTCGACTCGCGCTGGCGGCCTGGGTCGCAGACGTCGTCACCTGCTTCTTCTCCACCTGCAAAATCGGCGGTAGCCTCGGTACTCCGCTCGAGGACGGGTAATGGCCTGATCCATCGCCGGGTGGGACCGAGGACGACGCGAGCGCCTGGGTGTAGAGCTCCGCAGCGGTGGGTGTATAGAACGCTGTTTCTTGTTTGACGGCATCCGGGCCCTGTGGGACGGGCTGTGTCAAGGGGGGGAGCGGGGGTTGTGCTGTGGTGGAGGGGATCGGGTAGGGCGATGGGTGGGATGCCTGACGAAAAGGGGAGTTGCTGTGGCTGCGCCTGTACGCATGACCGGGGGGGTAATGGGCGTGCTGCTCGGCGGGATCGTTGGGGCCAGCACCAGGGGGAAAGGAGGGTGGCTGGGCCTGAGGGGGCGACTGCTGCGGCATGTTAGAGAGCTGGGGAGGATAGGGCAGATTCTCGACGTCGTTGCTGTGATGGTTATAAGATTGGAACTCGTGGGTGACGGCAGGGTCAATGGCAGGCTGGCGTTGCTGTGTTTGTGTGATAGGATTCTGCCACTGGACCCGTGCTTGGGTAGAAGGATCGAGGTCCATGGCGTTGGATGCCCTTTTATTGTCTGGGCGAGGGAAGGGAAAGCTTCTTTTTGATGTGAAGTAAGACAGGGCTAGGAAAGTTAATGAGCGTTCTGTAGAGAACGTCGCCCGTTTTGAGTACGGTGGAAAAGCACGACACACTTCTAGCGCCTTTTGAGGGAGAGGGGCAGAACACAGCCCTGTGGAGCACGGAAGAGAAGGAGAAGCCGGGGCGGACTCGAGCGACGCGGTGGGCCCGTGGACGATGTGCCGGACAGCAGAACGAGTGCTCGATGGTGGACAAGCCGACGTGGCTGTGTCTCCATTTAGCATGCAGCGCCGCAGCACCGCCCACCTTCCAAATCGGGCGTGCTTGTTCAGCACCCCAATGCGGTGTTGGCCCGGTGTTCTGATCAGCCACGTCATCCGTCTCTCGTCCTGCGCTGCCCCGTTCTGTCCTTGCTTTCCCATGCCCACCGTCACCAGGCCCGGACATGCCTTTTGGCTCACACAAGGTTTTCTCATTTCCTCCCATGTCGTCATAGCGTACACCACATTACTCCTGCTGCCCCTCGAAAATATGCGCGTCCAGCAGCCTCCGTCGGCGCATCAGCTCCGTCTCCGTAATCCGTTGCCCCGTCTTCCCATTACCTACCCGTGGTGTCCCATTCGCGCTTTCCCGGTCGCGTTGTGCGGCAACGTCCCCTTGCTTGCCCAGTAGTGCCGGCGATGAGTGCCCTTGTTTCATATGCATCACATCATCCGGCCGCTCATCAGAGCTCCTCCGCGACTGAGTCACCGGCGTCCCGCTCCCACCACGCTTTCGTGCAACAAATGTGATACACGAGTCGTCCGTCTCCGTCTCAGACGCCAACGGGCTCGGATCCACCTTCCCGTTGCTGTCGCTGCTGCAACGCTCTGCTGACTTTGCGTGGCACAATGTCCTCTTCGTTGGGGAGCGAGAAGTCTGAGGCGAGTTCCGTCTCGTCTCCCTCCTTTTCTTCGTCCCTCGTGTGTTCATGGCTTCGAGATCCTTGCTCGTCCTCTCTTCCTTGCCCGAATGGCGCCCAAACGCGTCCTCTATCCATTCTGCGAGATCCTCCACGACGGCCTTGGCCTCGCTCATCAGTGTCATCATCTGTAGGTACCCATGGCTCCAGTCGGAAAATAGGACCATCTGTACCCAATCATCCTCCGATTCGCGGCAAAGCTGATCTCGCTCGGCAACCATCCTCGCGGCCTCGCCCTCTGCAATGTCGTCAACATGAACGTCCGTCATTCGCAGGCCCTCGCCAAACTTGGCGCTCTTGCCCGTGAGTATGAGGTCAAGCTCGGCTTTCCGAGCACGCTTTGCTTCGCGTACTCGCCCCGCGAAGATGACTGTGTCATCCACAAACGGGTCCTTCTCACCGCATTGCATCAACAGTGGTGGGAATTGTGCGAGAAGCGACGACGGCGTCAGGATAGGAGAGATGAAATAATCGGTTGCAAAGTCAGGGTTTCGGTGTGGCCCGATGTACAAGATGGCCATGGCACGCATCTGTTGATCGGTTGAGCATTCGTTGCGCATTACGCAAGTACCCAGTGATCCGAATACGATGCATTCACCGACTTACCATACTGGGTGAGACGATACGGTCCTGAAAGTATCCAGTGCGACTCGTCATAGTGAGTCTTGTGCCAATGGGTTCCCGGTTTTTACTCATGCCCTTGCCGCCATGGCCTCCGGTGACAAGCGTGGTTGCCTCGAGGTTCGCTTGCGTGACTGCCGCCGACAGCTGTTCCTGCTGCTTCTCAAGCATTCGATGAAACCCACATTGGTCCGAGGTGTCCTGGTACACAACGCGTACACGGTCCTCAATGGGACGATCCTCTTCTCTTACAGGCTTGAATCCCCCCTCCTCGCTCTCAGAGTCCGCCCAAGACTCGTGGTCATCGCACGACACTTGGAGTGATTTCATCGACGACTTGCGTTTCATGTCCAAATGATGATGGCGTTTCGGAGATAAATCCTCTGACCTCCCCACCAGATCCTGCAGTGCATCTTTCCAACTCTTGGGCCTCTTCAGGCGTTTTGTTCGCATACGGTGGTCTCCTACCATGCTCAGCGGGCTGACGTGCTGCAGGTGATTCTTTTGCAACGCTAATTCGCGCATGCCAGGGAGATCACCTGTGGACTGTTCGGTTCGCAAGACTCGAAGGTTGTCTGGGGACATCCAAGAGGTGAAGTTGAAGTCCAGCGCGGCATAGTTGAGTACGAGAGACAACGGTGCAGGAAGCTTGGCTTCTCCGATGGGGAGGACAGCGTTATACTGTAGAATTCTGACCATGACACCCACGACAAGCGTAGCCCCACTGTTGGGTGCATGAGGGAAGAAGCGCAAAGAATGCTGTGCAGGGCTGAAAGACTTACGCCGAATCGCCGGACATGATCACATTGAGTTTCTTACCAGACATGCCAATGCACCTACCGGACGTTTCCGCGAGAAGTCGGTAAAGATCAAAACACTCGTCCATTGCGAACGGATAGGGATCTGAAGAATGCACGGTTAAGCGACTAACGAAATGAACAAGTTGTGCGCTATTACATTCAGGAGCTTTTCCATAGTCGACGGCGAGCACAGGTTTGCCAGTTTTAAGGGCCCAAGTGCGCAGTCGTTCATCATGATGGTCCGGTGACATCGCCACGAACCCGCCACCAGGGAAATCGAGGACGAGATCTGTGGTATTATGAAGCTGGGGAGTGGGCGGCGCAAAGTAAACGTGGACTGTGATTGGACGATCATATAGTGAAGTGGAAGGGCGCGGCAGAAGGATCTTTCGGTGAAGTGATATGATTGGGCTTTGCGCTATCAATCGAAGCTGACAAAAATGAATGAGCACAAATATAGGGACTCCTCGGACCGAGTGGATTACATAAGGATTACATGTCTTCTCCCACGTAACTCGGAGCATTTCGACGGTGGGCACAGCTCTGAATCGCCGAAGCTAGGTGGTGCACGTGAGCCGAGTGGTCGTGGCAGGGATCGTGCGCACCTTTTCGTCCGCCTCGTTGGCGTAGATGATATAGTAGACCGAGAACAATATGGAGCAGATGTCCTTGAGCCACTTGGGACGAATGGACATGGCGGTTGCGAAACCAGCGTCGAGACCAGTCACTATCCAGGTCGCACGGTAATATGAAGGTGAATACTAAAAACGGCATGAAACTGCGTTCCCCGAGGAGTAGGGTGAACTCACCAATTGGGCAAGTGGTTCAGGGGCTAAGGCGAAGCAAAGGGAACGTTCATCCCGGCTGACGAAGAAAAGGGTGGGGCTTACAACCAAGACCTAGGATTTTGTCGAGGTTCTTGAGCGCATATACGGCAGTAAGGGTGCTGACGATGATTTGCCATGGAGAAAAACGTTCTGTCGGGTGATTTAGAGGTGTGTGGAACGATGGCTGGATATGTGCGCATACGGAGCCTCTTGTTCAACTCCCTCAGCCCCAAGAACCGTGGCGCGCCCGGGTTTCCGTAAACGAGCCTCCAGATCCAGAAGAAGATGACGAGAAAGACCTGGCGTGAGGGTTGGGTGAGCTGGGTGTGGTGCTCGGGAGAGAAGTGTACCTGGGTGCGTTTCCAGGAGGGACTCGGGCGGCCCAGGAGATGGTCAATCATAGTGGTCTTGAGAGCCAGTGGAGGGCATTGTCGCTATTATACCACCATCAGGCGTGCAGTCAGCATGTGATTTTGCTTGTTCCTTTTCGGGCGGGTATGGCTACAGTAATGACCACGTGACACTGACTGTCAACGCTGACCATGGACGCGCTCAAGTCCATCCGCACGCTCGGCGAAGACAAGATCGACATCGTCAACCAGCTCCTGCTCCCGCACACCATCAAACATGTGCACATCCAGTCCGTAGAGGACGCACACGCTGCCATCAAGTCGATGAAGGTCGGCCATTTCCCCCATCTTCGCCCGCTCACTCATCGGCGCCCAGATCCGTGGCGCGCCCGCCATCGCCTCTCTCGCATCGATCTCCATCGCGACGACCCTCTCTGGAGCCATCCAGTCAACACCGCTTCCCGACTTTTTGGGCTCTCCTTCCTTGCTCGAGGCCTATATCACTCCGCAGCTCGACTATCTCTACACTGCAAGGCCTACTGCCGTCAACCTCGGTGGAGCCACCCGCCACCTTGCCACGTTCCTTTCCAAAGCCGTTACGAAGCATCAGCAACAACCCGAGCCACGGGCTCCGGATGCCGATGAAGCGCTCACAATCGCAAAGGATCTTATCGCCGAGGCTAAGCGGATCGCAAGCGAGGACAAGGCCCAAAATATCCTCATGTCCAAGCTGGGTGGTGACTGGCTCCACGCGCGCATCGGAGGGTCTGGAAAGTACCTCAACGTGCTCACTGTCTGCAACACCGGCTCACTCGCGACATCGGTGATCCTCAGCCCTGTTTTGCGGGTCCGCATGCTGATAGCTTGGCTCTGATCTCAGGGTTACGGCACGGCGCTTGGATTTATTACATATCTGCATGAACAGGGGCTGCTCGAGAGGGCGTATTACACCCAAACGGCCCCGTATCACCAAGGATCTCGGTGACTATACTCCAATGAAAAGCCCCCACGATTAACACAGCCGCATACGTAGGTTGACCGCCCTGGAACTCCACACGCTTGGCATTCCTTCGACCATGATATGCGACACTATGGTCGGCTCCCTCTTCCAACACAAACCCATCCACGCCGTCGGTACGTCCGTTCGTTGACGTTCCGTTCGCACGGGTTGTAGATAAGCACAAATAACAACAAATGCCCGCCACAGTCGTCGGTGCCGATCGCATCGCAAGGAACGGCGACACCGCCAACAAGGCAAGTCATTCCATCACCATTTCTTACATCTCGTTGTTCCCACCGCAAACTCGTTTGACAGATCGGAACGTACAACGCCGCTGTGTTGGCAGCGAGGCACAAGATCGCGTTCGTCGTCGTCGCACCCACGAGCACCGTCGATCTCTCCAAGCCCGACGGTTCAGGGTGAGCAAACTTCTTGCCCACCCGGCCATTTACCACTCCACGCAGACTTGAGCTCACGCCGTTTTGGTGCCGGCATGCAGCATTCCGATCGAACACCGACCTCCGCTGGAGGCCTGCCTCATTCGTGGTGCCCTTCATCCCGCGACGTACGACGCTTCGGGAGACAAGGTCCAGGCGCAGGTGCTCATTACGCCCAGCGCGGTCGCAGAGACTGAGGGCGGGGTGTACAACCCAAGCTTTGATGTTACGCCCGCGGAGCTGATCACAGCGATTGTGACGGAGAAGTATGTCGCTCTCAAACGGGACGGCGAGACCGCCTTTGATCTTGCCAAGGAGGCCGAGCAGGCGGTGGGGCGAGACTGAAAGGCGGGAAACAGATGAAGCTTTTGAGGTACGAAGGGGGACCCCGACCCTAGATGCGCGTCTGTGTCCTTTTTTTTTCGGCATGTTCTTGATACCAGACGCTGAGAATGAAATATCGATTGGGAAGGCACCGAGTTTGGGCTGCAGCGGCAATGAAAATCGTAGGTTAACAAGCAACCACTCACACTTGCCGCATGCGACGAGCAGAGGGGTGTACAGAGACCCCCAGGGTCGAC
This sequence comes from Boletellus ananiceps, assembly GCA_038089975.1. Taxonomy (NCBI): domain Eukaryota; kingdom Fungi; phylum Basidiomycota; class Agaricomycetes; order Boletales; family Boletaceae; genus Boletellus; species Boletellus ananiceps. The sequence goes on along the minus strand of JBBPLV010000413.1, from coordinate 3,865 downwards.
CGCTGGATTGCCCGTACTGAAAGAGTTGCAAAATAAGATACTGCATATATATACAACAAATTGCATCTGTTACCGAGATCCACTGCAGGCAAACAACAGCTGGTAAAGAAGTGGTATGGAGAAGGAGGAGAATAGGGGAGATGGATGAAGGACAAACAAAGAGGGGAACCCACAACCTCACCAGACACTAGGTCTTTCTTACCGACGTCCTCCGCGCACGGATCGTCATCCTCCTCTGCAAGACCGGTATCCCGGACCCTTTGACGGGACTCGGGCTCGTGGTGTGGTTCTCGCTCCTGCTCGATTCCGAATGCGCAGGAGATGCCTGCCAGACGACGTCGACAGGCGGCGACCCGGGACCAGAACGAGACCTGGACCTGGAGAGCGAACGCAGTCCGCGCAGCTTATCCATGAGTCGTTCTCGATCTGGAGACATTCCGGAAAGGGAGAGGCGCCTGAAATGTTTCGCAAGCACGGGAAGCATGCTTCGTCCAATAGACGCTTTGCCCATGCCCGCGCTGATGGGTGAGGTTGCACTCAGGTCGGGAATGGGACTGGGGCTGGGCGTGGGCGGCGTGGTGGGCGAAGGCGTATCGTTGGCGGAAATCGAGGAAGCAGAGGTGGTGAAGAGCGAGTCTTTGGATTCGTCGACTGGGATGGTTCCTGAGCCCAGGTCCGTGTGCGGATGATTGGTCTCGCGCTCATATTCGCTACCGTTCTTGCGATCGTGTCCGTCTTGCACATCGGCACCAGACTCAGACGCAGCCACTGACATCGTCATCGACATGGAGCAATCTAACTGCTCCAAAAATCGAGTGTCGTGAGAACACGTCTTCCCATCGGGAGGTTCGTAGGTACTAGATTCATTCAATGGTGTCGACGCCACTCGCAGTTCCAGGTCCGTCGGTGAGAGCGGTGTATCAGATCTGTACTTGGGCAGTACACTTGCATCATTGAAGGGAGTGTCATCGTTTCTCGTCATATCGCTCGACGCAGGAGTATACGAATCGGAGTTAGTGCTCGTGACGAGGTCCGAGAGGCGCATCATAGCATTAGGCGTGCGGAACGATAGTGCATCGATAGCGGTGTTTCCTGAAGTATCAGGGCCAGGTGTCATTGAATGTCTCGTAGGATGAGACACTCGGATAGGCGATACCGCTGAAAGACGGAAAGAGGTGCGGACTGAGTGCGTGTGTACAGGACGCCTGGAGGCTGTCGAGGAAACACGGCGATGACCGTGTCCATGAGATGCGCGTCTAGTGTTCTAGCAAGGAAAGGGATATAAAAACAGGACAATGAAAGATGAGGCACAGTAGGAAGGAACGGACAGACCTGAGGAAGATCTTGGCTGACAGTTACCATAGACGCGGGATCGGTATTGAAGTTCGTTTGCTGTTCTAGTTCTTCTGGGAGTGTAGGGTCGATAGGGGAAGATCGCGAGACGTTTAGGTCTATGGTACCGAGGACGAAGGACTGCAGGGAGCCTCTGGAGGAGCGACGAAGAGATGTGGATAGGGGGGATGGGAGACGCGATGGTATGACTGGCGTCTCAACGGTAGAATTCCTGGGAATCTGAGAGTGGCCTGAAAGATACGAAGAATACTGCATCGAGGTAGATGACGTGGAAGAAACCGATGAAGAGAGCCTCAGGACGTCCTGTATAGAGTTCCGTGGCTGAGAAGCGAGAGAACTGGCCAGGGTGTCCAGTGCCGATTCTCTTCGGTGACTCCCAAACACGTCGCCATCACCATCTGTGTTCCCAAAGTTTCCGGCTGTACGGCGGCGAGCGATGAGGGCGTCCAGTGCACCCCGCCTCTCTGGAGAAAGGTTGTGACGAATAGACGAAATGTCCGAAGGGGAAGGTGTGATAGCGCTTGTGTGTCGACTGTCTTCTTGAGCGAGCTTCTTCCAAAACTTGGATCGTTTCTTCTGCGAATTGAGCTCCTTGCGAATACTCAGCGTCAGGTTAAGCGCGGATTGGTAGTGCTCTGGAGTGCGCTCGTCCTTGATTATGGGCTTGAGCCTAGCCAAGAGGGTGTTACTGTCATTCAAGGCATCCTTGATTGCATCCACGAGGATATCGTCCGGTGATCCGTTTCCTGACTGAATGATTTGACAAATCTCGTCGACAGTCGAACGAGGTACACCAATGTCGGCCAACAGGGTGCAGAATCGCTGATGGCGAGCTTCGAGCTTCTGGATGATACCAAAGTCGTCCATGGTCCGTTGTTGCTGACGCGCACTGGAAAGCATCTCCGAGTAGAGCTCCGTGCGGGTGTGAAGGAGGTCCGCTCGGTAGTCGGCAAGATCCTGCTCGAGAGAGGAGCGTTCTGCGCGGAGACGAGCGAGCCGTGATTCCATCTGGATGATCTTTGCATTGAGGTCGTCAATGAGATTCAAATCCATAGTACTCTGGGGCGGGTCGGTGGGTAGGGCGTAGAGCTCAGTAGCGGGATCGAACGAGGGGAGAGACACCGGTAACGGGACGAAGACGGGAGCGACGACCCCCGCTGAGAGTCGCCGAGACAACAGAGTGGAAATGTCGCCATCTGACTTTGTCCGGCGGTGGAGCAGCCGCAAGAATCGCATGTCGAAAGGCGAGACAAAGTGAGGCGGACGCTAGACCCACTTTTATGGGCCCGAGTGGCTGGCATGCCCTGTCAGCCATCCAGGGGCAATTAGAGCCAAATGTTGAGGACGGGTGGACATTTCTTGACTGGTGAGATGAACAAGCGAGTGACTGTATCAGAGCTCAAAGAGTTATGTGGTTCACGCTTACTGGCGTTATTATAACCAACAAGGCCGCCGTCGGGTTATGTGGGACGAATTGTGGCTGACGACGGCGCTATTGTATCACGTTCGTCCGCTTCCTTTCTCCATGCTAGATGGATCAAATTCGTGTTGTACTAGGGTCATGGGCGTGCGAACCTGCTTCGAGCGTGGTCCGCCGCGAAACCGTTCTATTTGTTCCCGACGGCGTCTATCCCGCTCACGTCCACAAAATACTCTCCCAAGTAGCGGACATAGAGGCATTTTATGGCATTCCTTTTGCTCTCAAACTACTTGTTGAGACACTGGAGGGTATGCAAGTTCTTAAACGTCTCAAGCTGGTTACGTTCAGCGGCAGTCCCTGTCCTGACGAGCTCGGCGACTTTCTTGTCTCGCATAGCGTGCCTTTGGTTAGTCATTATGGTCTCAGTGTGTCCTTTTCCCATGCATACCCTGTATTTGGTTCACGGAGGGTTACTCAGCTGAGATGGGTCACCTCACGACGTCCTTCCGCGATTTCGACGCTGACAAGGAATGGAACTGGGTGCACGCAACGGATCCCTATGTCCCTCCTGGCGTGCACGAATACTTGCGCTTCGATCCCATTGGAAGTGACACATATGAGTTGTGCGTCTTGGACGGATGGCACACCAAGGCAGGTAACAATATGTTCGTGCCCTCTTGATTATCGGGGGTATAGTGGATGATGTCCAACCAACCGGACGGGTCCTTTGCCACCAGAGATCTGTTCATCAAACATTCAACAGTCCCTGGTGCATACAAGTATGCTGGCCGGATAGACGACACCCTCGTCATGGTACGACTTCCCTTGCTCCCCCCATTCACCACGCCGACCTTTATAAGCCAATGGTGAAAAGACCAATCCCATCCCGATTGAACTCTCACTCCGCTCTTCCCCATCATCTCGGATGCGATCGTCTTCGGGAGCGGTCGCACCCAAATTGGCGCACTGATTATCCCAGCAGAGGTTGCCCGAAGCTTTTCTCACGAGGAATTCATCTAGCATGCCGCCTCGGCCGTTGCACTCGCCAATGTAGATGCGCCATCTCATTCTCAACTGTCAATAGAGGCCCTC
>JBBPLV010000412.1:0-20096 GCA_038089975.1 Boletellus ananiceps | reverse complement strand
CGCAGCCGGACGGAGTCGGGGATGCGCAAGAGGAGAGCGTGACGGTGGCATCATTGGTGATGCTGTATAATCACGGGGTTGTGCTCCGTAACGCTATGGCGCCCGCAACACTGCGAGATCGACTGCAAGTTGCGATCAGAAAGTATCCGAGCAACACGATTGTGCTTGGCATGTTTTTGGAGGCCGAGAGAGGGTATGGGGTATGGGGACGGGTGCGAAGTCAATTGGGCGAAGGAGTGGCGGACGGAGGCGTGAGGGACAAGGGCGTTTCGAGGAGGGTTGCCGAAGTATGGGTCGCAGGGTGGGAGAGGGGGCGCTGGGAGGCTGAGATTGAACGGACGAGGAATGGACTGGTGGCAGCTGTGGAGAGTGAGAGGTGAGTGAGAGCGCGCGATGTGGAAGCCTGCAGCTGCTGACGGGCCAAGGACGAGGAAGAGCGCGATCATGTGGCGGATTGCCGTCGAGTTTGAGATACGGACTGGGCAGATGCAGCGGGCCAAGCGTTTGCTCTACAGGGCGGTCGGGGAGTGCCCTCTCGCCAAAGGTGTGGACAACAGGCTGCCATTCGTGACCGACATGCTCATACAGCACACAGGGCTCTATCTACTGGCGTTCGGACCGCTACGGGAAGTATTTACGGCGCGGGAGCTGGGGGGATTCGTGGACATCATGGCAGAGCGGGGAGTACGTGTGCGGGGAGGCGTGGAAGAATACGGCTGGGAAGAGGAGAGGGGGGAGGAGGAGAAGGAGGAGGAGGAGGAGGAGGAGGAAGAGTGAGCATTTGTCAATGTTTGTGTTTGTACACGGCGAGTTGTTTGTACGCCTCGACCGACTTTTCTCCAAAGACAATCCCAGCTGTCCCCGTTCGTTTCCCGCCCGCCCTCCCCGCGAGGGGCCATTCTACTCTTATTTTCCCCATTGTAATGACGACCATTCCAGCACCAGCAGCCCCGCGCGAGGAATGGCCAGACGCAGACTTTGACTTGCCCGACGGCGACCATATTCGCCCCCTTGATGTCGAATCCGACAAGGACGACGACGACGTTGACTGGGATGTCGAGATGGACATTGGAAGAGCCGGGGATGCAAGGGCTCAAGCTGTCGTCTCTGGCCTTACTGCTCACAACGAGTTCGCCAGACTCACCTCGACTGCCATGATCACCGTCCGTCCGCCGCTCACTCGTCAGGAGGAGGAGGACGAAGAGGAGGACGAAGGTGTCTCTACCATCAAAGTCGCGCAACTTCCTTCGACCCTCAAAACCGTTACCAGCCCCCCTCCCCCTCCCATCGACGAGGACTTTGAGTCCGCTTTCGCACTTCCTTCCGACCTCACCCAGCTTTCCCTCGCTCCTTTGCCCCTCAGCCATCGATCCTCCAAGAATTCCCTCGAATGGGGTGACCGCGACCAGACTTCCTCTTCCCAGTCCTCCGACGCCTACTCTACCCTCGGCTTCGCCGACGGTTCCTCCTCTCATTCCGTCTCCTCCATCTCTCTCCCAGACACCGAAGAGAGCGAGTGCGACGACGAAAGTGAACTCGACGGTCTCGTCATCCCTTCCGGTCTCTTCGAGTCCGGTCACGGTGGCAGGCATCTCAAAAAGATTCTCGAATTCAAGAAAAAGGCCCCAGTTGCGGATCAGCGACCAAACGTCGCTAGCCCTGATCCCGAGGATGACTTCGAGATGGGCCTTGTCATCCAAGACGATGACGACTTTAGCCCCAGTCGGCTTATCAGCGCGAAGCAATCCCACCGGTTTGCAATTCGCAGTAAAAGTGCCCCCGCTCGAGCCCTCATTCCCACTCGTCCGCCCTCTCGCCTGAGGGCGGACCGCGCCAAATCCCCTGTTAATCCACCCGTATCATCTGCACGTCAACTGCAACGCATCAAGCTTTCGTCGTCGCCCCCTCCAGCTCCTCCACGTGCTCAGACATATAAGGAAGCTCTTTCAGCCGCCCCTCCCACCCCCACAAACACATTTTTGTCTCCTAAACCTGGCAGTCTCCGAGGACAAAAGTCCCATTCAGGGTTGAAACCGCCTACCCCGCCATCGACTCAACGCAAGGGACTCACTCGCAAGGCCTCGCTATCCTCACTGATGGAAGCAAGCAGCTCCCAAGTCTTAGGCTCTGGGACAGCTCCCACAGCAGGGCCATCCAAGTCAGCACGCTACGAAGCGCCCACCGCCGCTTCGCGTGCCAAATCCCACACGAGTTCAGCAAGTCGCATCCACGCGCTTGAATTTGTCGTGCCACCCACACGCCCATCGACCCCTTCATCCAACCCTGCCGCACTACGTCTAACAATGCCTACCTCGATTCGAATGAAGTCAAGGCCCTCCTTATCCTCCATATTTCCCGGCCCTTCTCTCGCCAATACCCTCGCTACAGCACACGCCCAACCACCACATCGTGCCACATCCCCCATTCCGCCACGTCCCCCATCTACTACCTCCCTTCGTAGTCGTACATCCCACAATCAAACGCCGCCGATACCATCATCATCAGCTCCCAAACTCTTACGTCGTCCCAAACGCCAAAGAACGTATGGGGACGGCACCGAACTGGATGGCTTCGAGGACCTCCCAACTGACAGGGAAAAAGAAGTCAAGTTCAGAGTGCAGCCCAGGTCTATGAACCGCGGTAGTGTTACAACGTGTTCAAAGCCCTCAAATAAAGAAAAAGATAGGGACAAAGGGACGCTGCGCAAGAAGGGACGGACAGATGAACCAACCCCGGCTCTTGGTCAGCATGCGCATTACCATTACTTTCGTGTGCTTACATACATCTTTAGATGTCCCGAGCGCGCTTTTACCTTCTACGAATACACTACGACGTACTGGACGCATCGAATTTTCCAAAGCTACGGAAATCCCTGTAAAGAAGAAAAAGGATGCATCTTCCCCTGTGCTTGGTCACACTCGACGAAAACCTACACTCATACGTCATCTCGGGGGACATACTGGACCAAAAGGTAGGTTTGAACTGTCGCATAACTCGGTGTGAACTCAGAGCCTGTTCTCAAGTTGTTGGCGATATGAAATGGAATCCGACTATTCTTCGATGGGAAGGCAACGATCAGGTGCTGCGCGATTTCGACGCAGTCGTTGGGACATCCACTCGACCCGCTCTCATTACGCATCTTACTGGGACTTCCATTGGTTCTCCCGTCGGCTCCTTTGCCTCTGGGGCGCGCAAAGTGGGCAACATGATCTTTGACCCAACGCGAATGTGTTGGATCTCCATACTTCCGCCCGATGAAGAGGAGCCGGACGTGTTTGCGGACCTAGCCGATGACGAAGAGGACGAAGAGTGGGAAGCCAAGGCTGGTACCATTCGTGCCAGCCAACAGCAGGGCACTAGCACTAGCACCACACCTTCGGAGACGAGCGGATCCTGTGTCTCTGGCATCGTCATCACTATCCCCAGTCCTGCGCGCAGTCGAACTCGCACGACTTCGGAATCCGAGAGCGACCGAGGGTCACGCGCGTCCATCGTTTATGATGTTGCCGATGACTTTGTCGAAGTTTGCCGTACCGCCGAGGAACGACATCGTTCGGAGATGCGGGGTTGGCGCTCGTCAGCATCAAGGCAAACTAACACCTTTAGGGAGCCGGACCGATCCTACTTGTATGATATCCGTGCGCTCGCAACCAGGAAGTATTGATGCACCTCTGGGTCACTGGCGGCATGACCCCCCGGCCGGTATCGTTGTTAATAATCATATTAATACTCGGACTTGGTGCCTCTGACTAGTACACACACCCGCTTGATGGCCAAGTCCCTCACTTGTTACTTTATTGTCTCCCCTTTCTCTTGGATGGTTTTTATGATAGTTTCGTCGTCGCTCATTTAAACGATCTGTTGGCTTTCCTTCACTACTTGACGTGTATGGGACATACGGAATACATGTTTCAACAGCACAGGCAGCTCTCTCCTACTCGCCATGTCCTTCGCAACCGACCCGGGGCTGCCTCTTCACAACGCTGGACACGGCCAAATTGCTTGCACGTCCTACGGGTCCTCCGTCGTCTTCACCCAACTGTCTGCGGCGTACCCCCTCAAGCTTCTCTCCCCGAAACTTGCTCAAAGCACGGTCGCGATCGTATACGTTTTGAGCTATGGCGGTGGCCTTATCCACGGTGATCATGTCAAGCTGAACATCGACGTAAGGGATGGCTGCATACTGCTTCTGCTATCGCAGGTAGGCTGTTGACTTGCTAGGCAGCCAACATGTTCACCCCCTTCGCTCATGAGGGATCTACCAAGGTATTCAAGACCCGTCCTGGAGATCGACTGTCAACACGCCTCAGGCAACCAGCTCCCGCAGCCCCAAGTGTCACCACTTACGTAGCAGACGCTACGGTTGCACCTGGGAGTGCCCTCTTCCTGCTCCCGGATCCGGTGACATGCTTTCGTGCAGCATCGTATTCCCAAACCCAGAGAATCACCCTTTCTAGCGGCGCTTCCCTGGTCTTGCTGGACTGGGTCACTTCTGGCCGCAAATCACTCGGGGAGGAGTGGGTATTTTCGCGCTATCACAGTCTCAACCAAGTCTTTCTCGATGGTCACTGCATAGCCCGGGATATTACGCTCCTAGAGGAGCCCTCGCAGATTACCCAGCCCCTAGGCTCGTCTCGCACCCTTGGAGAGAGGCTCAAGCCTTACTCATGCTACGCCACGCTGATTTTCGTTGGGCCCCTCGTGCAGGGCGTCGTCGCTCACCTCGATAAACTATATCAGACAACGACGGTGTTCAAGGCCACCTCGCCGACGCGCATGATATGGGCCCTGAGCCCGATAAACAAAGGGAAAGGCCACGTTCTACGAGCGGCGGGAGCGGAGACCGAGGATGTAAAGGACTGGTTACGGGAATCGCTTCGAGGATTCCAAGACATCGTTGGCGTTGACATATATCGCAAACTGTTCGTATAGCGCATGTTTTGACTGTTTCGACGATGACAGCACTGGCTGGTGCCCGGGCCGTTCTCGAGTTCCTAGTCAACGGCCCCAAGCGCTCCCAACTCGCAGCTTCGGGTTACCTGTAAACGGTACGGCCGCCGTAATCCGAGACTGGGTCCATATATAAACAATGTCGTGATTCTGACGAACCAGTGTTTCTCCCATGGTCGTTGCTAAAGACAAGATAGGTACCCCCAACACCGACTTGTACGAACCCGAAGTAGACACCAGCAGCGTGGACGAACAGACACTACTCCGAAAGGTGGACGTTCGCATTGTGCCATGGCTAGGGTTATTATACCTCTTGAGCTTCCTGGACAGGGGGGCGATAGGAAACGCGGAGGTGTGTGCATCTATGATCGAATTTACTCAGCGAGAGATCGCATGCACAGTTGTACGGTCTGGAGAAAGACTTGAGTATCACAGACAAGCAGTACCTCATCGCACTGACAGTCTTCTATCTTCCCTATGCTATATTCGAGGTATGCACGTCCACTCGCCCTAGAAACATCACAGCGTATCCGTCTCTTAGCCCATAAGTAACATCTTACTGAGGCACTTCCGGCCTTCAATGTGGCTTTCATCTATGATGTTCGTGTGGGGAGTCATTATGGTTCGTGTAAATCCTTGGAGCTCCAGTCGCACGCCATTCGTTGACCAAGAACAGCTGTGTCATGGATTTGTCCGCAATTATGGTGACCTTCTCGGTATGTGACAACGAAAGCTACCTTGATCAGACACAACTCGAGCTTCTTCCCAGCTTTGCGTTTTCTCCTTGGTCTAGCAGAAGGAGGGTTATACCCGGGCATCGTTTTCTATATCTCATGGTAAGTAATCTCGCCCACTGAAATCGTGAGCTGACAGTGCGAGATAGCTGGTACAAGCGGTCAGAGCTGGGTGCGCGGATCGCCGCCTTCTTCACTTCAGCGACCATAGCAGGAGCATTCGGTGAGTATGCTAAATTCAGTGCAAATCATGTATGCCTGCCCAACTTAAGAATACATCCATCGTTTCAGGTAGTCTCCTTGCAGCTGCGATCTCCAACATGAACGGTGTCGCAGGGAGAGCGGGATGGTCGTGGATATTCATCTTGGAAGGCCTCGTTACCGTACTATGTGCAATTGCCTCCTTTTGGATCATCCAAGATTTCCCGGAAACTGCGAAATTTCTCACCGTCACAGAACGTCGGTATCTTCTCGAATTATAGGGCGAGCGGGTCTGTTCACGGTCTCTTAGGGGCGTTCATCATTCGCCGTCTTCGTGCAGATATGCAGTTCAGTGCTGGTGGAGAAGAATTCAAGATCAAATATGTTCTGCAGAGTCTTGGGGACTGGAAGACCTACATAGCGAGTACGTCGCGCTTTCTGTTGACTGGCGATGATTCGTCTGATGCTATGTCAGTGGGTATATACATGGGCTTGTAGCGTTTCTCTCGCTTTCTTATCATTATAATGCATTGACTCTACCCCACACCAAAGTGATGGACCCTTGGCTGCATTTTCTTTGTTCACACCGACAATCATCAACCAGGTCAGTACTGTGACTTCCCAAGGAGTCTCTAATGACACATTTGTGCCATACATCAGTTGGGTTAGTCGTACCATTTTCAAATGCTTGAGGGATGTTGAACGAGCAAACAATGACAGGTTACAAGGCTACCGCAGCGAATCTATTATCGGTCCCCGTGTATGTCTGGTCTTGCATGGTAACAGTCTTTGTCGGTTACCTCGGAGACCGCTTCGGAAAGAGGGCATACATCAACCTGTTAGCCCAAATTGATCTTCGGGTCGTGCTGTACCTGACACACTGCATCTTCTTCCAGAGTCCTGTTTAGCATAGGTCGGTATTATAAAGACTACATCCGCGACATCGCTCTGAATGGGCAATAATCAGGGCTAGTGGGTTACATCATTTTGATTTCTTCTAAGAGCTCGGCACTGTCCTACTTTGCGTGTTACCTCGCGGCTTCGTGAGTTGCTCGTAGTACCGCGATGTCGTGCTGAAATATTTATTCGCAGCGCCATTTATCCAATTATACGTAAGTATTGCTGCTTTGCGACGGCTGATTCTAATCGCCTGATGCTGGCATGTGCAGCGAACGCAGTGTGAGTGCTACCACTTCAATTCCGCGGAGGAGTCTCATCTACTGGCACATGTGCGCATAGTGCGTGGGTCGCGAGCAATATCGAGGGCTCCTATAAACGCGGCACGACGCTCGCGATGGCAATCGGCTGGTGAGACAAGCGAGTACAGTCTCGTAGTTTTTGTGAGTTGATTTTTTTCTATTTTTTATTTTGGCAGGGGAAACATCAATGGTGCCGTCTCGGTCAACGTGGTATGTTTCATTAATGTATGTCTACCTCCCACAAGTAACGCACACTTGCGATCAGTATCGTGCGCAAGATGCGCCATGGTTTAGGCTTGGACATGGGATCGTTCTTGCATACATTACAATTGGGTGGATATCCTCGGCCGTCTTTATGACTCAGCTGAAGCTTGAAAACGATCGACGGGATCGCGGAGAACGCGACGAGGTTATAGGGCAGGATGGTTCCCAGGAGAACGACATTGCAAAGGCAGCCAAGAATGGGAGATACGAGTCTACCGAGGCTGCACGCGCAGACAAGGGTGACGCATGGAGCGGGTTCCGGTATACGCTATAGAACGCCGCAGCGACAACCATTTGCCAGTGCTAGCCAATACTTATTCCTCACCCGGGAAGCACTGGCAAGCAACGCAATAATAATATGTCCCAGAGCAGAGATTGTAGATACAGAAATGCACGCCGCCATCCTGACCCGGAGTCCCCTGCAACAATCGTCACCACCTGTAATCTTCTGCGGACTTGGAGGTGGTAACAGGTGCAGGGGCTGGCTCTGTTGCTGAGCCACGGAGGGCTTCCTCAAGCGGCGGAGGAGCGCTCCGCTCACTTCCGCGATGTTGATCAAGCCACTTGTCCATTTCATCGGCTTTACCCACAAATGGACGCTTGCCTAAAAGGTCGATCATGTCCTCACTGCCAGGGACAAAAAATGAGTTCAGCGCCCCGAATTGTAGCACCTAGCTCGCATACCGAGTGATGACCTCTTTCTCCAGCAATAACTGGGCGACCTTCTCCACATCCTCGCGGTGGTGGGTAAGGAGTTCGGTCGTCCTCTGATGCGCAGAGCTAGATAAGCATCGTAAGCGAACCAGCAAACTCGATCACAAAGGAAATGAGTACGTGATCATCTTGCGGACCTCGGCGTCAAGCATCTCGCCTGTCTTCTCGCTGAATGGTTTTGTCCAGCTCTCTTTTTGACCTTCGCGGCCTCCGTAGCTGACTGGCCCAATGATCGTGTTCATGCCATAGTTGGCGCATGCTTCAAAGGCCATGCGGGTGATTTTCTGGAGGTCGTCTTGAGCACCAGTCGTAATGTTCTCTAAACCAAAGAATATTTCCTCGGAGACACGTCCGCCTAGCGTCATGCAAATGCGATCCATCATTTGTGGCGTGGAAAGCAGGTAACGGTCCGGAGGTAGATACTATAGGCGATCGTTTCAGCGGAGCCCAAAATCACCATCTGAAGCACTCACTTGTGCATATCCAAGAGCCCCGACACCACGAGGAATGATGCTGACCTTGAGCAGAGGATCTGCGTGCTCCAGGAACCAACCGCACACGGCATGACCAGCTTCATGGTAGGCGACTGTCTTCTTTTCCTCTGCACTCAGCACCCTACTCTTCCGCTCCAGGCCAGCAATTACTCTCTCAATAGCACTGTCAAAGTCATCTTCTGCAACAAACTCATGACCCTTGCGAGCTGCATGGAGCGCAGCTTCATTGCAGACATTAGCAATATCCGCACCAGAGAAGCCCGGGGTGAGAACAGCAAGCTTCTGAGCCAAAGTAGACACATCCAAAAGGTCCGGGGCGAGGAGGAGAGGCTTGAGGTGCACCATAAAAATTCCCTTCCGACCGGACATGTCGGGTCGGTCAATGGCAATGTGTCTGTCAAACCGGCCGGGGCGCATTAACGCCGGGTCGAGGACGTCAGGACGATTGGTGCCAGCAAGAACAACAACGTGCTGTTGGGTACCAAATCCATCCATCTCGACCAGTAATTGATTGAGTGTTGACTCTCGCTCGTCATTTCCACCAAAACTACCGCCCTTGCCACGAGATTTTCCAATGGCATCGATTTCGTCAATGAAAATGATGCACGGCGCATTTTTCTTGGCAGAGGCAAAAAGATCACGAACACGAGATGAACCGACACCCACGAACATTTCAACAAACTCCGAGCCGGAAACAGAGAGGAAGGGAACATTGGCCTCGCCAGCGGTAGCTTTTGCAATGAGAGTCTTCCCAGTTCCTGGAGGACCCGACAGGATGGCCCCACGGGGGATCTTTGCACCAAGTTTCTCGTACTTGGCGGGGTCCTTCAAAAACTTGACAAACTCCATAATCTCCTCCTTAGCCTCGTCCATCCCGGCGACGTCCTTGAACTTGACTTTGACGTCGGTATCCTTGTTGAACAGCTTGGCCCTACTCTTTCCGATGTTGAAGATGCCGCCTGGCCCGCCGCCAGCGGAACTGCCGGCCCGCCGGCTCATGTAGAAGAGTAGACCAGCGAAGAGGATAGTGGGGGCAAAGTTGAGGAGGGTATTCAGTGTGGAGATTTCATCATGATAGGCGACAGGTATCCGTTCGTGACTCGGGATGCCGAGTTCGTTTTGGGCTTCTTCGAGCTTGCGCTCGAATGCCTCGACAGATCCTATGGAGAAGTAGTAGTCACCACCACCGACTGCGGCAGAATACATGGTTCCTGTTGCGTTGGAGTGAAGCTTGACTCGAACTTTTTGTCGGTTGACGACGACGAGCCTGTCAACGAGAGCCTTGTCGAGGAATGCGGTCCGGAACTCCTGCCAAGTGATCTCCCGTGAAGAGGAGGAGGAAGAGCCGCTCAATGCGTAAATGATAGCAGCAGTTGTAGCCAACAGGGCGAGCTGATTGGGGTTAAAATTGCTATTGTTTCCACCGGGAGGGGGCTTTGAACGATGAGGCTCCCCGTCATCGGGACTAGACTGCCGGGAGGACGGGTTCTGTCGCTGGGGCTGCTGGTAGCGTTGGAAAAAGCCTTCGAGTCCGCCTGGTATGTCCGCGCCGGCAGGATTCTCCTTGTGCGCGCCCGCATCATCTGCCCTTGCCTTTCCTTTAGTGTCCGAAGGGGGCTCAGAACGAGGCGAGGGGGTTGCCAAAGACCTCGACCAGCGATGAACCGAGCCGAGGGCGACGGGGCGACGGTCGATGGCGCGCACGAGACGAAACGAACGCGAGAGCATGACGAGGAGGAGGAGAAGGTCGTGAATGAGCGACGTGCAGAGGCCGCTGCTTACGCCACTGCCGGGGGCTTGCGTATGTAGTACATGGCCTTACATACGGTGGCTATGCAGTATCGGTATCCTCCTCGACCTCGAATGCACAACAAAACTTGTCCTTGTCCATCAGCACCATCCCTTTCCCATCGGGCGCCCACCGCACGTCTCTTGTCTCGTATCTGGCTGCGACCGTCCCGTTCATCTCAGCTGCCAGTCAAATTGGTCCACTACTCACTGCTCGCCGGCACACCGATGCACTCTGCCATATCCTCTTCATCACCCCCCTCTCCGACCCACTCGTCGCTCCATGTAAAGACGCTCTGAGTGCCACAACAGATCGCGAGACTGCCTTTGCGGATTGGGTTCCACTGTGCACGCATCACCGGCTTCAGATGCACGAGCACACACCGCAGTCGCGGGACGAACGGCTCCGATGGTGTCGGAAAGTCATAGATATGTACCCCATCAGGTACACTGTCTGTGAACACCTAGATTCAACTCTCGGCCCCGCGAGGATGGACACCGTTACCATATCGAACGAGCAGCAGAGTGCCGGTCTTGTTCCATTCGAGCTGGATCGCTCCCGATCTTGGGTTTGGCTTACTCAAGTCTGCCTTGATCAAGCTGATCGTCTGTGGGCCGTCGAGTCGCTCGTCTGGACAGCATTATTCAGCATCGTCGCTAGGGAGCCTGACAACGCCCCCACAAGAAAGAAACCCTCTGCCTTGTGTCGACTCCAACCAATTGGCAGGCTCACGCCAGAGTGTCTGTGGGCTGATTAACGATGACGCGCGGTTGAAGGCGTAACGCACTGCCCCGCCCGGAATCCGACTAGACAGTTCGAGGGTGCATGTTGCAGACCATGTCAGACTGTCAAGAAGGTGGATCTGAACGGACTAAGCAGCGGGTATTTATAATACGGTGGTCACACCAGCCTTGTCATCCCAACCACCGACAGCAAGGAACATGCCGCTCGGATGCCAAGCCACAGAGCGGACTCCAAAACCGGGGTCGGGAGTCGGAGAGAACGTGCCTTGTACGTCGCCTGCGAGCGAGAGGATGCACAATCTATACTGCATGAGAGGGCGATAGATCTTGGGTCTGAGCGGAGGCACATTGTGTAACGAGCGCACCTCCAAAATGCCCTCCCAGACGGCAACGTGGTTTCCCGTGGGGGATAGTGCGAGGGAAGAAAGATTGGTCGTGGGGAGCGGAAAGTGCTGTGGGGGTGTATTTCAGGCACACGAGGAATGATGGCCGAGGAGACGCACTCGGACAAGCTTGTATGCATCGGAAGCATCGTAGATACCGAGGGTATCTTTAGATCTGTGCCGCTCTGCTAGCACGAAGTACCGAGCATCGGAGCGGAATGCATAGCCTGGGTGATGGACTGAGGGGTGTCAAGCAACGAGGGACAGGAAGATACCTCGATCGGGATGGATGGGGAACTGGATGTATGTGGCGGTTCCGGACACGACGGACCAGACGGTGACACGGAGCTGTTGGATCGGGTGTTGGGATGCGACCTGGGCAAGGCGGGGCAGGTGTACATACGCCCCACTCGGAAAAGCAGAGGATGCTTCGGCCATCTGGCGCCCACTCCGCCTTCACGAGACCCTCTGGGCCGGCGTGGATGTGGGCGGTCCAGGATTCGTCTCGCAGTTTGAATACGCGCACGAGGGCGGCCCTGGCGGAGGCAGCAAAGAGATACTCGGAGTCGCGGGACCAGCCGGCGTGGGAGATGGGGTGAGGAGAGACGGACCACGAGCGGGTGATCTGGAGGGTGTCGGTACGGCGGACGACGAGGACGTCCTGGACGGCGTTGAGGATAAAGTGCGCGCCAGGGCTGAAGGCGACAATGTTGGCCGACTGCCTGTAGATTTCTGTAAAGTCCATGACGCTAGTCACAGCACAGCCCTGCAGGTACCACACAGCTTCACGCGAGTCCGATGGTCTTGTCATCTGCCCAACGTCAGCACTGCGATCTCGTCGTCCGGGTCTGCAGTATAACTTGCCAGCGCACACCATGCTCTGCCTCGTCCCACCCCTCCCGCTCTCATGTCTCTCCCGGCGGATGCACGTTCCATCCTTTCCACTTCCACCGCCGTCCATGAGTTCGATCCCCAGCTCGACGTCTCCGCGTCCATCGACGAAAAGTCCTCGGTCGATCCCTTCCTTGTCCGCTTCTCCCCCGGGGACCCAAGGAACCCAAAAGTGCGCACGTCCGTTCCTCGCCTCGTCTCGCTCTCACCTCCCCTCCCAGAACTGGTCACACTTATGGAGATGGTATCTCACTTTTGCTGGCAGCGTCCTTGTCCTCAGCGCGTCAGTTTCCATCCGATCCTCATACTGCTTCCGCTCTGAACATCCCCCCCACAGCACATATTCGAGTAGTGCACCCACTCCCATCATACCCATAATGATGGAGAAATTCGGATTTTCATCCGAAGTAGGCACCCTCACCATCTCCCTCTTCGTCGCCGGTTATTGTGTCGGCCCGCTCCTCTGGGCCCCGCTTTCTGAGCAGTATGGTCGACGCCCCGTCTTCATCGGCACCTTCCTCGGTTATACGGTAGGTGGCCCCGTCCATGATGATAACGAGCTGTCTGACCGATCCCTCATCAATAGCTTTTCCAAGTAGGCTCCGCCCTCGCCAACAACACCGCGTCCGTTCTCATCATCCGATTCTTGGGCGGCACCTTCGCAGCTGCACCTCTGTCCAACTCTGGGTACGCTCTTCCCTCTCTTACATACTCTTCTCACCCACCTTTGTGTCTAGCGCTCTTATAGCAGACATTTGGGGTCCCAAGGAACGAGGTATAGCATTGGCTGCCTTCGTTGTTGCCCCTTTCGCTGGCCCGGGTATCGGCCCTACCATCGGAGGCTACATCATACAATCAGGCGCTGAATGGCATTGGGTACTCTGGGTTCTCGCTATCTTTGTGAGTCGATGAGAGCACCCCGCATACGGGTTTTAATTCATTTTCAGGCAGGTGTATGTTGGGTGTTGATCATCTTTACTATCCCCGAAACCTTCGAGTAAGCGAATTTTTGACGTGACATGTCATTAATTAATAATCCTATTCGAGGCCTATTCTGCTCGTCCAGATGGCCAAGGAAATGCGCAAGAGCACAGGAGACGATCGATATTATGCCACGATGGAAACAATTAGCATGACACTCCGACAACGCGTAGAAGCTATCCTCGCACGTCCGTTCAAGATCCTCTTCCAGGAACCGATCCTAATGTCACTCACGATATACATGAGTGTTCGTAATGTTCCGCCCTGTGTTGCTTCCGTTGACATTCTTTCTAGTTCGTCTATGGCTGTCTTTATTTATTATTCGAAGCATATCCGATAGTTTACACAGAGGGTCACCACCTATCCCCCGGCCCGGCTGGTCTCGTGTTTCTTCCACTGCCGATTGGTAGCATCATGGCGGCTATTGCAGTGTGTATCAATTTTCGTTTCTTGCCCGCGTGCTAACCATGTATTTTAGTTTTTACTCTTTATCAACACAGACTATATGCGAAAGGTGGAAGAATTTGCTCCAGAACCCGTACCACCGGAATACAGGTTACGTGCCGCGATGATTGCAGCACCGTTACTCGCCGTGTCTTTCTTTTGGTTTGCGTGAGTCGTCTTCCCATTGATTACTCATTCAGTGTTTTTGAAAGCGGATGGAAACAGATGGACCTCGTACCCAAGCGTATCCATTTGGGCTCCGCTGGCCTCCGCGTTGGTTTTGGGCTTCAGTATATGTTGGATCTTCGTGAGCCTCGGTTACACCCGTCTACTGCTTCGATTTTGACTATATTGCATAGTTGGCGTTGATCAACTACATCATCGACGTCTACCTATTTGTGTCCGCTTCTGCGATTGCGGCAAATACTGTCGTCCGTAGCGCCGTCGGTGCTGGTTTCCCGGTAGGTGGTGTGCTAGGCCCGTGTCGCACTGCGCTCATTGCGATACAAGTTGTTTGCCGCTCAGATGTACGCAAAGCTCGGCCCGGAATGGGCGTCTTCTCTTATTGGCTTTATCGGCCTTGCTATGGTTCCAGTACCATTTTTTTTCGCAAAGTACGGACCAGAAATTCGGGCGAAATCCAAATTCGCACCCCCGCGGCCATCATTCAAGTTGCCTGCGTAGATGTCATGCACTTTTTTTCTGCTGTTCTTTCGTAGTCTATTTAAGTAGTGTAGTTGTAAAAGCTGAGCGCTGGCACCAATTACATAATGTGCATGACTTGTCTTGAATAAGGAAGTTGTATCTCACGCTCCGGTAAAACCGGTCACATGGGGCTTGGTCCTGTATTGCTCGTTTGAAGATGGCACCCATGTTCTTCACAGGAACTGTCACCAAAGTCGGTTGTATGAACAAAACTGCGACAGTGACATTGTATAGGAACGTTATTCACAAAATAACAGGCAAAGTGAGCGTGCAATCAACAACAGCTTGTGTATTTAATTTGGTTCTTTCAGCGCGTCGAGCGAACCACGAAAATTCTTACGCACGATGAGGCAAACGGTATGCCCATACACGGGTGCATACAGACACGTTGCTGAACTGCTATTAGCACTCCGTCTTCACGATAAGGTGTTGATTCGCCACTGTGCTCCTATTTCTGCCCGTAAACGTTTCAGGCTTGAGAAAATTATCGATAGCCCGGAGACTGTGCGCGAGCTGGCGCATGCTGAACCTGTCACGCGGTTGTAATGTGTGAGTTGCTGGTGTTAGTCATTTCAGCTGCCGCATCACTAACTTGATGGCTGATGAACAGCCTAGGTTTACAATTGAATCTCCTGGAGTGAGCTCTTTTAACACGGTATTGTTAATATATGCTGTGTCTGGAAGGAATTCAGCCCGCTTCATTAGCGACTTTGCATCGCGTGATCGTTTCCGCACAAACTATGCAGGCCGTACTTTTATGCCCATATGATGCAAATTTTCACGTCTGGAGACATGCGTATGCAGTCGATGATTCCAGGTTTGCGGTGCCTTGCTGGTACGCTTCCTCGAGGACAGAAACCGCTTGGCACCCAAACCAAGAACGGAAAGCTGATGGGCAATGCCTTCGAACCTGGTGCCCTAACCGCTGAGGATGTACAAACTTTATGTTCGGGCCCTCAGGATGAATGATGTTGGCTCAAACAACTGCTCAGATGGGACCCCGCGCTCAGCGCTCAGCGGCCAGTATATTTTTGGTACCTTCTTTGAGACTAACGAGTGATCATACAATCGCAGCAACAACCCAACTAGCCCCGACGACATGACCGAGTCATCTAGCATGGAAAATATCACCTAAAATGCCATGGTCTAGCTTGATGGGGGGCCTGGGAGCGCAGACAGTTGTGCTTGGAGATCGACGAGCTGGAGTGCATGAGTGACGAGACACCAGCCAAGTGTGCGGCACACCTCGAGTTTCTTCTTCTCCAGCTGCTCTTCTGTGTCTGCGATCTGACTATCGACGCGCCTCCTGCGTTGCAAGTGTGAATGGCGCGATGGAGACATGGGACGAACGCACATCTCCCCTCGGATGAAATCAAGCCGTGTTTCTACGTTTGTGCGGGCTTCAGCACTGTCTTGGGGGACGAGGACGGGTCCGATGAGCTTAAATATCGTGTTCTTTGAGGTGAGCTTTGCAAACTCCTGCGAGTATCACGGGCGAGTTTTGGCAGGGCCTAACAAGGCATGCCTACCTTGTTTACCGTCTCATTTTCGGACAACTGTGTGTCGAGTCGAGTCCTCTTGTCCACTAGGGCAGCGAGATCGCCTTGTAGCTTTTGATATTCGGCCGACTTTGATTGAAGACGTGCCCCGAGAGACATGGCAGATCACGGCGTACTAAATAGTACAAAGGAGCCCACGTACGACGACACATTGACGGCCGTCAGCGCGGGCGATTATAATCGTACCGTACCGACGAGGCAACACTGTCGATCCCAATGTCTTCCCTCGGTTTCGACTGGGACAGGATAAACCAGCCAGAACTCGTGTTTCAACGCTTTGCCAGCCGCAGATCTCAGGTCTACGGCACGAAGGGAGTCGTGGCCTGCTCTCAACCTCTGGCAGCCGAAGCAGGGCTAGAGATTCTTCGGCAGGGTGGAAATGCAGGTACCATCCCAACCATCGTGGTCAATGTCCCTCACCCCAGAGTCATCCCCTCGCCTCAGCCGACGCAGCTGTAGCCACATCTGCTGCATTGAATGCCACAGAGCCCACCTACTGTGGTATCGGAGGGTATGTCTGATAATCTCTCCTCACCCAGACTCTCACCCCCTTCGAGGGACGCATTTTGCCTCTTTTACGACGCACAGGCCAGGACCGTCAAAGCCTTGAACGGTTCAGGCCATTCACCCGCGAACCTTACCCTAGACCACATGCGGCAACGCGGCGTCAAGGGTCGTCAAATTCCACTTACAGACCTCAATGCTGTAACCGTTCCTGGTATGGCCTATAGATTGGTATTCTCTTGCCGCTTCATCGAGGCAGGAATAGGTACCGCGGCCGCCTGGGTTGATACCGTCGAACAGTTTGGCTCGCGGAAGGTATCGGTTGCAGAAGTTCTAGCACCAGCCATCAGACTCGCGGAAGAGGGGTGCGTCAGATGCGTTGTCTGTCCTTTTGCTTTTCTGATCTTTTATTTCGCCTAGTGTCCCAGTCTCAGAGATCAACAGTTTTGCTGTACGATTAGGTGACAGAGATCACCGTATGCCCATTGATGTCTTCTATGCAGTGGCAACGTTCTGAAAAACTCATTCTGGACGCGTCTCCCAACAGCGACGAGATGCTTCTCAATGGGAAAGCCCCACTCCCCGGACAAATCATGAAATTCCCCACGCTCGCCAACACTTTTCGAGCGCTCGCTGAACATGGCAAAGACGGTTTTTACAAGGGCCGCATCGCCAATGCAATTATTGATCTCATCCAAAGCAAGGGCGGGGTAATGGAACTCGAGGACCTAGCTGCTCACAAGTCCTCCTGTGTAGAGCCAATCAAGTATACGTACGCTGGAGAGGTCACAGTATACGAGGTAGGACACCCGGATCGCTGACTCGTGTTGCACTGTCTCAATGTACTACAGTGCCCCCCCAACAGCCAAGGTGACGTTATCTTCTAAACGGATATGATTTGGCCACGAACACGGTTTAGGTATTACCGCACTACTTGCGCTCGGAATCCTGGAGCAAATCCAAATACAAGGGAAAACAAAGCCGTTGCTAGAGCTAGAGCACAACTCTGCAGAATATTTGCACACTCTTATCGAGGCTATGCGGCTAGTCCACATACCATTCTGAAATGCTTTCTTGCTTACCCCGTTTCTTCCTGGTTCAGACTTGCATTCGCAGGTGAGTCTCCCCCGTTCAGTCACTCTTGCATCCTCGGACGACTCGATTTAAAGACAGCAAATACCATGTGAGCGACCCCGAGTTTCATTTTACCCCTGTGGACAAGTTATTAAGCGAGGTACTCGATCCTCTTTCTCGGCGATCAGGATGGATTCAACTTCCGGAAAGGGGTATCTCGCTTCTCGTGCGCAGCTCTTTGACCCATCAAGCGCCAACCCCACGATCATTCACGGAAGCCCTGTAAGCTCTTCCGACACTGTCTACTTAACTAGTATGCAGAAACAATGCACTCGTTTGATCTGATTTGACTTACCGGCCATCAGTTGCTGATCAATGGGGAAATGCCTGCAGTTATATCCAGAGTAATTATGCTGGTACGTCTGCCTGCACTTGGTGCATGCGATTCGTTTTTGTCTACATTTACGAAACAGGCTTCGGTACCGGAGGTATTGTATAGAGCAACTGGTTTGAGCTGACATCAACTTACCTCTCGCGAAGCCGTGCCGGCAGGCTGCGGGTTTACCCTTCAGAACAGAGGTTCAGGGTTCATTCTCGAGGAAGGACACCCAAACTGCTTGCAGGTGAACCTAGGATTCCAACTCCACCGGGTCCGCGCCCACATTAGATTCCTTAGGGTAGCAAACGTCCGTACCACACAATCATTCCTGCGATGGCACTCAGAGGCGACGAACTTTTTCTGTCGTACGGGGTAATGGGAGGTTTCATGCAAGTGGGGAACTGTGACCCTTGTTTGGCTACCCACTGACATTCTATATCAGCCTCAGGGCCACGTCCAAGTTCTTCTTAACGTTCTTCGCGGTTTTACGGCCCAAGCCGCCCTTGATGCACCTCGTTTCTGTATTTCTGCAGGCACTCCGCCAAGTGACGGCACAGACGACGAGTTTAGTGTTGTCAACAGTGAGGTATACTTCGAAGATGGCATCTCTCCTGCAACGGTTACCAAACTTAGAGGCGAGTACATGTGTTTTGGAGTGTTCACGAATTACCAAAAATTGTACTTCAGAGATGGGCCATGATGTTAGGACCGTGACTGGTTTTGAAAGAAGTATCATGGGTCGTGGACAGGTCATTCAGAGGATTGTGGATCCGTCAGGCAAGTGTGTCTGGGCAGCGGGTTCTGACCCTCGTGGAGATGGTCATGCAGTAGTACAAATCTAAGGTCTCGTAGATGAAGATCGCGTCAACAATATACGTTTATGTCCGTCTCTTCTAACCGGAAGAACATCTACTACATCATCCGCTGGCGGCGTTCATTTCCAACTAAGGTAAAAGATATGGATGAGCAGCTGATAAGTAATGAGTAGATATGCTGACCTGCTTGCTGTAGCCGAAACCTTCTCAACGCTAAACTCTTGTCGGGTCCTTCGATCTGTCCCCATCCAGCGAGAGGTACGACAATAGCAGTAGCGTTATCCCAAGCCCCCAGCTCCTGAGCAAATGCCAAGATACGATCTGCTGCCATCTTCGGGGTGGAGGCATCTCTTGTAAGGTCAACGATTTCGTCATCAGACAGAGTCGATGAGATGCCATCCGAGACGACGACCATCGATGCCCAATCCCGACCTAAGCAAAAAAAAAGCTGTTAAGCTGTGGGGACCACTAACAGCATCACTACAAACCTTCTAGCAGCTTTACCCGAACCTCAGGCTCGGGAGTAACACCAAAAGGCTTGAATTTGAGGTCTCCCAAACTTGCATGGTCAGCAGACACCTTGGAAACGTGTCGTTCAACTCACGCTCTCGTGTTCGCCAATGCTCCCATCCATCTACAAATGTACATGAGCGATCACCAGACACGGGGGCAACGGGTACGGACCGGGACTCGCCAAAAGAGTCAGTGATTAGTGCGGAACCCATCATGCGCCGCAGTCTAGTAGCTTCAACACGGGAATCTGGGTGGTGATTCTCGGTCATGGGATGCACGTATCCACCCTCTCTAGAACACAACAAGACTCGTGCGTCACTAGGGATTCAGTTAACTTCAGCGACGAGCGATAGACTTCCGTCCCACCCGCAATGCGCAACTGTGAGCGCAAGCCTCTGAGAAGAAAAAAATGGTCGAGCAGGATTGTCGAGGGAGTGAAGTATGGCAACTGAGGCTGTTGCCCCGCACATCTTTGCTTCACTTTCTATAGAAAGAAGTCGGTCTGAACGTGATTAGTGCATAATCGTCTCAAACGATAGAAGTTAACCATACCAACTTCAAAAAAGGCTTGTGTGGCGCGAGCCTCCAGGTCAAGGGGCGGAGTGTCTCGGGTATTGTGGATCCACGGCGTAAGCGCACCACCCCTGAACCTTTTAAAGTAGCCACCAAGGTCCTTGATCCAAAGAAATAGTTCTGGAATGTGAGATTTGTCAACAGACTCGAATAGGCCGTGCAGCTCTTGACGTAGATATTGAGAGAC
>JBBPLV010000411.1:0-20103 GCA_038089975.1 Boletellus ananiceps | reverse complement strand
TCTGAGTATCAGGTTCACAGAGGTTCGAACCAGTTCGAACTAGTTCTCTAGTATAGAGTAAAGCCTGAACCTGAACCTGAACCTTGTACTCCCAGCCTGAACCCGAACCTGAACTGAACCTGAACCTTGGAGTTCAGTTCAGAGGTTCAGGTTCGAACCTAGGTTCAGAACTGAACTTTGGCAACCCTAGCTCTGAATGGCACGCAGAACCAGGGGATCTGAGGCAGAGGAGGAGCGAATGGTGTTGGCGAGAGCCAGATCCAGAGCAGCAATGACGACAGGATCGGGGAGGATAGGGGATGAGATGTTGTCCTGGGAGGTATCCACAAGATCCTTGCGGGAAAGGGCATCCACAGGGGCCATGCGAGTGCCCGGAGTGACTTGCCAAATGAGATCGAAGTCCTGTAGGAAGAGGGACCAACGGGCTTGACGACGAGAGAGCTTCCGGGGGTCCTTCAGGTACGAGAGGTTCTTGTGGTCAGTGAGGACAGTGATAGGATGGGAGGTGCCAAGGAGGTATTGATGCCATTCCTGAAGAGCGAGGATGACTGCGAGCAGTTCGTGGTCATAGATATCGTAGTTATGCTCAGCCGGGCTAAAGGTTTTAGAGAAATATGTGCAGGGATGGACATTGCCATTGGTATCAGCTTGGAGAAGGACAGCTCCTACAGCAAGGAGGGAGGCATCGGTCATGATGGAGAAAGGACGAGAGACATCAGGGAAAGCAAGGACAGGGGAGGAGGAGAAACGCTCCTTGAGGGTGTCAAAGGCCCGTTGTTGAAGAGCCGTCCAAAGCCAGGGTTCATCCTTACGAGTGAGGAGGGTGAGGGGAGCAACGAGGTCAGAGAAACTGGGGATGAACTTTCGATAGAAGTTGGCAAAGCCTAGGAATGAATGAACACCTTTGACGGAGGAGGGAGGTTTCCAATCTTGTATGGCCGAGAGTTTGGTGGGATCCATCTGAATTCGTCCTTGCCCAATGATCAATCCTAAGTATTCCATGGTGGTGACATCAAAGGAACATTTAGAGATCTTTAGGGACAGATTGTGTTCTCATAGATGGAGGAGTACCCGTTTAGTCTGTTGGTGATGGAGATCAATGTCGTCCTTCGTGTGAATACCTATGTCGTCCATATAGATCTTCAACCATCGTTCAGCAATCATATCAGCGAAGATGTGGTTCATGAATGCTTGAAATGTGGGGGGTGCATTGTTAAATCCAAAGAACATCATAGTGGGTTCGAAAAGACCAAGGGGGGTAATGAACGCAGCTTTCCATTGGTCTTCTTCTCATAGCCGGATATTGTTATACCCCCAACAAACGTCGAATTTAGTAAATAGAGTGGAATCTTTCATGTCATCAATAAGCTCGGAGATCAGAGGGAGAGGGTAGGCATTGCAAATGGTGTGGGAGTTGAGATATCAATAATCCTGACAAGGTCGTAGGGTCCCATCCTTCTTGGGCACAAAGAAAAATGGAGAGGCTTGGGGGGACTTGGATGGAACAATATGGCCAGTTTTCAGGTTCTCTTCAATGAATGTTCGACATGCTTCATGCTCAGCAGGGTTAAGAGAATAAATCTTGGCAATCTTTGGGGTGAATGATGGTTTTAGGTCAATGGTATGGTTGAAGGAGCGATGTGGAGAAAGAGTGCTGAACATCTTCTCTGAGAAGACATCAGCAAATTCGCTACACCAGGAGGGAACGTCTTGTTCAACAGGTTTCTCGGCTTGGGCGAGTTGGGTGGAGAGGGTTATTTTTCCGAGGTGTTGGGGATATGGGTCTGTCTTTATCTCCTTCCAGGGCAGACTCTCACGAAGAGGTACCACAGCGTCCTGGAGAGTGAGTGTATTAGCAGACCAATTAATAGAGAGGTTCTTCTTCTTGAGCCAGGGGGTTCTGAGGATGATACGGGGAGATCCTAGGGAGGTGACAAGGAGAGTTACCCTGTCCGAGGCGTCGGGAAAGACTACGTTAGCAGTAATAGACCATTTGATAGTTCCTTGGTGGTTCTGAGTTCCATCTACATTGTAAGCAATGAGAGGTTGGGGAAGACGACGGATGGCTAAGCGAAGTTTGGGGACGAGAGACGTATCGATGAAACTGCTGGTGGCACCGCTGTCAATGAGGGCGGTGGTATCAACGCTTTGAGATCCTGCTTGTAGTTGAACTGGGAGGCGCATAGTTCTCTCATTGGGTAGTCCTACGAGTACAGCAGAGATATCTAGAGAAGAAGACGTTGGGACGACTTCCCTTACAGAAAACCCGAAGGGCTATCGTCTTTTGGGGAGTCATCGAAACAAAGCTTCAAAGTCTGGAGGATCTCTCCTTCGTCCTTTCCTCCAGTATGAAGGCTGTTAATGTAGATTTCTAGGGCGGACGGGGGTTTCAAGGTAGGTGGAGCAACTGCGACTGTGGGAGTAGTGGTGGGGATGGTGCTGGCGACCTGAACCCTTTGAGAGCAGAAAGGGTTGTTGGATGAATGAGTTTGGGGGGTTTGAGAGGTAAAAGTGTGACATTGTTGAGCATTATGACCTTTCTTTCTGCAGCGGAGACAGAGCCCTTCTCAGAAGCAATGGGCTCGTTCATCTGGGGTGAGTTTGGAGACTCGGATCGCGTCGACATCCATGGCATTGGGGTCAGGAGCGGAGGGATGAGCAGAAAAGGTTGAGGGGGTCCTATGTCCCCTTTTAAGAGCAGCGATACAAGCTTTCTGGGTGTGGAAAGTCTTGGCCTTTTCAAGCCAATCGGCGATGGTGGTGGGGACGGTTGTCATGGAGAGGATCATGATGGTGATTTGTTGATCTAGTCCAAGGGAGAACTGGTCGATGAGAGTGGCTTGGTCAGTGATCCCAGCCTTGGCGGCGAGGTTCTGGAAATCAGTGATGTATTTTTGGAAACCATTGTCAGACTCTCCATCGGGTTGTTTGAAAGATTTTTGAATGAGCTTAGATAGCTCCAGACAGGCGGTGGCTTTGGTGTCAAAGGGGTAGAACGTGGACTCGAAGTTGGTTACAAATTTTTCGAACGTTTTCTCAGTGTTGTTGACGGTGGTATCGGCCATGCAATTGTACT
Source organism: Boletellus ananiceps (assembly GCA_038089975.1). Classification (NCBI taxonomy): domain Eukaryota; kingdom Fungi; phylum Basidiomycota; class Agaricomycetes; order Boletales; family Boletaceae; genus Boletellus; species Boletellus ananiceps. The sequence goes on along the minus strand of JBBPLV010000411.1, from coordinate 17,027 downwards.
ACATCTCAGAGAAGGAGACTCCTCGTCCCTTACTCATTTTATTGAGGGTGGTCATGATCTTGTGGTTGTCGGTACTATAGAGGGTGGCATTGATTGCGAAGTAGGCCTTCATGGCCTTGATCCAGCGGACTGCATCAGCTGGTTCTCCAGAGAAGTCGGCAGGGAGAGCGGCTTTGAGTTCAGACATGGCAGGGACGGGTACTGGAGCGACTGGGGGTGCTGGGGGTTGAGGAGCGGCTGGGGGTGCTAGGGCTGAGGGCTGAGGAGTGGCTGGGGGTGCTAGGGCTGGGGGCTGAGGTGCTTGTGATGGAATGGGGGCGTAGTTGCTGGCGGATGAGGCAAAGACGCGATGGCAATGGTGTGATGGGGTGGGTGCTGGGGGTACTGGGACGAAGCGATGAGAGGACTCTTGACTAGGGATATCCTCGTCTGAGGATTCTGGGGGTCTGATGGAATGAGACGTGATGACTGGGGCATCCTACTCCTGAATAGGAGGGACGAAAGGAGATTCTTGATCTTTTGTTATGCAGAGTGTACCTCGAGAGGTGAAACTAGGACTGACCGATGGGCAGGACACTCACGAAGAGGTACGACTCAGCCCGAAGGGAACTAGAGACTATACGGTCGTAAGACCGGACTAGGGACAAAGGATGAGGACCCAGGGAAGGGGACTCAGACTGAGGGTGACTCAAGGTTATGCTGAATTGTGCAGATCAAGAATAGAGTACATGAGCTGTAGCTAAGGTTTATGTAGGTGAGGAGACCGTGCACAGACCATGTACTAAGAATGGAAAAGAACAAAAGGGAAGACTAAACTGGAAGGTCCAAGTTGAATCGGACTGGAATGTAAGCGCAATGACTACAGTGGAAGGACAGACACTTCGAGAACGTTCCACAGTAGAAGGACGTGAATATGAGTATAAAGGAAAAGCCCAGGAATACGGGAACGGGTGGGGCAAAGACAAGATAGAAGCAAGACATGCAGATAGAGGAAAGAAACCGTAACACTGCTTGTCCTGCAAAGATCTGATACTGCAGAAGAGACTCTTGCTCTATGGCCTGAATCTGTCTTGCAAAAGAATCTAATCTTTTCAAGAGATGACAAGTCCATGGGCAGCAAGTCATTTTTCACTGTGCCCTTTGTTCTAATCAATCTCAAGGTTATGCTGCTTTAGCCAAGTGAATCCAAGTAATACTTGATTCTTTCCAAGATTGGTGACTTCAGCTTTCACTCTTTCTCTGTGTCCCTGATAGTCAATAACTAGCTCTGCACAATGAGCAATGTCTCCTGCTGAATCCAAAGTACCATCTACATTGTACACCAGAATAGGGGTTGTCAATGGTGTCAAGAGTAACTTTGCTTTGTGAGCAAAAGTCTGATCAATAAATACTGTGTTTGCTCCACTGTCAAAAAGAGCTTTACAAGGATAACCTTGATTTCTATACTGGATCAAAGATGTAATGATGGGTAACAAGATATCACAAGGTTACAGTAAGCGAACTTGTGCATGTTCTGGGATTTCTAGGTTGGAAATGGAATTAAGTATCAGTGTGTAGTCCTGACCAAGCTTCAAATCAATCAAAGACCCCATTGACTGATAAATAGGATTAGAAGAACTAGATGTCAAAACTACAGATAAAATAGGGGCTGAGAAATTACCAGACTGAACACCTAGATTGTTTAATCAGCTCTTCTGTTTCTCTTAGGATCTTTTTGAATAGATGAAGGTGGTTTATCCCAATCTGATCCTGATTCTTCAATAGCTCAAATCTTTCTGGCTTTCAAGCATCAAGGCTTGTGATTGCCTCTGGACCAACCATATTCTTTACACTTTGTGGATGGTTTCTTACAATTTTTTCTGAAGTGACCAATCCCTCCACAGTTATAGCAATCCTGGAAGTGCTTGGATTTTGACCCTTGATGCAAGGTACCTACATCCATGGCATTTAGATCACAGGAACTGTGATGAGATCATCCATGACTCTGCTGATTCTGATAGTTCTTATTCCATAAAGAACTAGAAGGGTTCTTGATATAGTGAATCAATTCAAGAGATCTATTATAATCTTGTACAGCAAGAAGGTAGGATTCAATGTTGTCTCTGGATTGCTTCTTCTCTTTGATACAATGATCTCTGATCTTGGAGGAGATATTTACATCTAAGATATTGTAAGCATGAGTTTCTCCAATGCCTGTTTGCTTGAAGAGTTGTCTGAATTGGTCAACAAAGTCATTGACAAGTATTCTTCCTGGGGAATACTTTAGATTCCATAGCTTCTTGAGAACAATATCCACCTTGACTGTGGGACAGAAATGTTGCTCAATATCTTTTACAAGTATAGCCCATGTGTGGGTTTGTCCTTTCTCTAACCTAGAGGTAGCAAAAGTACCTGCTCTCTGTCCTTGCATTCCAGATAGGACTGCAACAACAGCATCAAACAAGTTGGGTTTGATAGTGTCCATATTGATCTGTAGCCAAGTCCTCATCTTGAACCACCAGTCATCAAACTTAGCAAGTTCTCCTTCAAAGATCCCTGGATCCTGGAAAACCTCAACCTTTTTGGATGATGATTTGGTACCCAAAGTACTTGATGTACCAGGTAAAGCAGCCATTGCAGTATGGAGTGCTTTTACTTCATTCTCTGCCACAACTAAGGCAGTTTGTACTTGAGTCAATTCAATATTAGCAGTATTTACCCAGTTATTAATTGCAGTGAACAGATCAATGAGGTAGGAAACTATTCCAGGCCAATCTCCTTGTCTACTAAACAGCTCTTGAAGTGCTGTTTGTTGGTTAAAGGGGTTTAACATGATATGGAGAAGACCAGATTCTGTGGCAACCAGATCCTAATCAGAATTGGGACAACAAAACACCTCTAGCATTGTTACCTGAGGAGTTAGCAGAAGATCTTGAGGATCTTGCTTTCACAGGTCTGGAACCAGTACCAGAAGTACATCATGAAACCTGGCCAGCTCAGACTATATAGAATATCCCATATTCACAACTCTATGAGTTAGTGTATCTAGTCTATAGACATAACTATTATGAAGCCCACCATACCACTGTTTCTAGAGGATGCTTTTTCATTACCAAGAATCTTTCAGAGATTAATGTACAGGAATGAGAGAACTATCAGTGGTGTGGGATTGTTGACTCACTATCCCACAAAGATCTATTTGAAGCTACAGAAGTTGAAGGATTACCTAGTTGGTCACAAGCTGTAACTAGGGAACAAGTGTGGGAATCCTTACAAGAAGCCTAGAGAAGTGACTTGTTCTTTGACTCCAGCTTATCCATGATTAATCCAAGCCTATTCTGTTGATCAGAAATAGTAGTGATCAACATCTTTCTTCCCCTTTCAGTAATCTTATTGTATGTCTCATCCAGCTATGCTATAACTCAAGGCAGAGTGAGATATCCTGATTGGCTTTCCTCTTCTGGTAGTAATGAATAACAAAGAGGCAGTGGTGAAGGTACTACAAAGGGTACAAAGGGAGGTGGTGGATCCTGATTGTCCCATGTATTATTATAGTCCTTTCTCTGTTTCTTTTGTAAAATCAGATTGTTTAAGTTTATATAACTTATTCTGAGCTTGTTCCTATTGTCTAGCTAGAATGAACAACTCCTTGAAGGCTTTCTTGAAGTCCTTCCATACAGTATGCTATACCTTTGGATACCAATTCTCAATAAAAGAAGCTTTTCTCCTTATAGTCATCTTATTTAAACAAGTACATCATAAGTGATTTGCTGATGTGAGCACCATTGTCTTGTCATCCTTGTACAGCTTATGGTTGGGAGTGAAAAATGCTTTCATGGATAAAAGCTATTGCATTGTATCTCTATTGGTATCATCAGAGTCTGTAAAGAGGATGGCCTAAAGTTCTATTGTCTTGGGATTTTCCAAGGTGGTAGTTGTTGAAGCCAGATTGAACATAGTAATATCAAGATCTAATTTTAAGGTAGAGATGCAACTTAAAGGGGATAGCTTTGAGGACATTCTCTGAGTGACCACAGGTAGTGTAAGAGAATGGGGAGCTGCTTGGATAGATTCTGGAGTAACAGATAGTTTTCTTCTTTGTTCTTGAAAAAGGAGACTAGGTGGTGATTGTGGTCTGATGGTTCCAAAGCAATCCTTCTTGTTAGGATAGGAGGAGTAGCTTGGTATGGACTTGTTATTGCAGTACTTCTTGTCCAAGGAGAGGGAGAAGATATAGTTTCTTCTTTGTAAAAGGCCTGTTTGTTGTCTTCCTCTAGTTTAGTATCACTATGTTGTTCAGTGGAGGTGTTACAATCCATCCCTTTTCTTTCCCTTGACCTTTTTTTCTCACCATTGCCACTTATTCATTCTGTCTTACTTCATTATCTAATTGGCTGGATGCTTTGTCATTCTCAATTACTTTAGGTCCAATCCAACCCAGACTCCTTTTCACCATCTTTGACCAATTATATCATTTTCATTTATGCCAACATCCAATCCAACTCAGACCTCTTCACTGCTTTCCTTTTGTCCTCTAAATATAGTAGCTGGCCTGTGCACCATGATGGTACATGTCTCAAATAAGTATATAAATCCTCATAATCTAGCCTTATACTTTAAAACTAGACTTACTTGGCACCACCTAGCAATCTACTGCACCCTCCTTGTGCTCCTAGTCCCTCACTTACCAGCAAGGTCTACTCTTGACTAGAAGTGCTTTCATTGCTGTAGAAAGACCCTCAGCCTTGTCAAAACTAAACAAAAGGGCAATGGAGCCCACTACATACATTAGATACAGTAGAAAAGAAATGTGAATATAACTCTCACCTCAGTCATTGCCCAAGAAGAAGCAAGAATGACTGAGGAACATGTAAGGAAGAAAAAGGTTTTATAGTAATGGGTGGAGGCATGCTTGCACAACTCTGACTATCCACAAAAGGGAATATAGAGAGGGGACAAGAAATGAACAAGTGAAGTGTTACCAAGTGTGTTCCGGGTCCAGGAACACTTGGAAACACTTGGGAAGGACTTGAAAGTTTTGAAGTCATCAAGTCCCATGCTTCTGAACTTGGAAGCATTCAGAAGTGCAAGAACTAATCTCGAAAGCACAGGATCTTGAACTGGAAGCGTCAGAAGCGTGGGAAAGTTCGGAAAAGTCTCGGAAACTATGGAATGAAAGTGTAAGTCTAACTATTAATTTGGAGGAGTAAAGTTCTGATGTTTGACAAGCCTCTTTGTCCTTGTCTCTTCACAGGAAAATCCTTTGTGTAATGCCTCTTGTCTCAAAGGTACCAGTCCTTTGTCACTATTGTCCTTGTTCCTTCACCTGCTAGGTATATGCTCATCTCTACTCAGGCCAAGTATAACAGGAGGCTCTGTATGACATGTTGAAAAGTAATCTTACCCTTCTACTAAATAGTAGGAGTAGAGAGATAGGCTAGTTTTTTTGCTATATATATGTATAGGTCCTAGTTGTTGAATCACACTCTCTAGTGGTGCAAAGACTAATATGAATCCCAAGGACTCACTATCCTCTCAAGAACTTGTGAAAGTAAGAAACCACAGGTAATATTATATAAAACTAGCTAATAAATCTTAATAGTACATCAGTTGTATAAATACCTAGATAGAGCTATATCCAAAGAGTATGGAAATACCAGGTATAGTAATTAGGAGATACTATTTCATAGCCACAAAGCATCTCATCTAGTATTTGTATAATATATAGGATCTGTACATTTCCTTCAAGAACTCAAAAGATAATCACATGCCTCACACCTTTGTTAACTCCAATTGGGCCAGTTTGCCTTTTGACCATCTCTCTGTGATTGGCTATGTTTGGTTTTTTTATACTAGTGTGGTGTCATGCATCCAAAAAGTAGACTACACATGCTCTCTTGACTATTGAAGTCAAGTACATGACCTCATCTACATACACTTAGGAGGGACTGTAGATCAAATCTCTACTTCACAACTTGCATCAAGACCTTGCACTTCTACTTCAGATCTATAGGAATAACATTGCTGTCATCTCACCTGCATCTGTTTCAAGCAACCACTCTAATGTATATCATATCAGCGTATGTTACCACTTTATCAGGGAGTATACTGACTATGGTGTTTTTGTTCTATGCTAGATCCTAACCTATTACAATGTCACCAATATTTTGATGGAGTCTCTTGCTTGTACTGTTGTTGCCAGTCACCATACTGTCCTGTCTCTGGTCTCATGCTAAGGGGGTGTGTTGGAGTCTTGTATACTATTTCACTCATTGCAGCTCTTTTACATTATCACTTTCTTTACCCTACTTCCATCTATTCTTGTTATTGTACTTCATTTCCTAGTTTTTGTTGCAAAACTTACCATAGATGTGGTATTTTGCAATCACTTCCCATGATCACATGACCTGAGCAAACTTTGTTGCTCAGGTTCAAGCTAGTGCTCCTCAGTTAGTGTTATTCATTGGCTGAGCTTCATTCCACATATCCTAGCTCTGCATACATGAGTCTAAAATACATAAGACCTCTTTATCTTAAATCCTCACCAGTAAGTTTGAACCACCAACTTGATAAGTCATCTTTGGTGTCTTTTCATGCTAAGCACACACATGCATATATAATAGCTGAGACATGTTGTAGTTCCTGGATACCTACAATAGAATTCATGGAGTAATTAGATAAGAAGTGGTATGATACTGACAACACAACAAGAGATAGTTTGACCAATCACATCAAAGAATTATCCTACAATGGTACTGTTGATGATGATAGAGATTCTATTAGTGACATATAGCTGACTGCTCTAGTATCTAGTTCCAATGATATGATCTGATTTGATATATGAATAATAGTTCACAATCCATCAGGAGTCATGCATCATTTAGAGTCAAGTCAAGCTCATGGGACTTAGACTTATATATTATTCAAAGTGTGAGATTGTTATACATTGAACAATAGGAGCCTATACTAGGACATGTGGAGTTCATACATCAAACAACAAGAGCTTGTGCTAGAACATGCAAGGTTTATACATCAAACAAAGAGAGACTGCTAGGATATATGGAGAGTTGTTATATATCAAATATAGAAAGACTATGCAGGAAGTTGTTATGTACCAAACAGCAGAAAACTATACTAAAATGTCAAAGGTTAATACATCAAATAAAGAGAGATTTTAAAAAGGCAGGCTAGTTTTAAAGGAGTACAGACCAAGGGAAAGCTAAAGAATAAGCTTGAAGTGTGAGACTCACTTCTAGTTGAAGACTTGCAACACCAAGTATATGTTCAACAAAGTCAAGAGTGAATGATGGTAGAGTGATAGATGAGAGACTTTGAGTGGAGAGTGGAGAGAGGAGGGATCAGGGAACAGTCACTCAAGTGATAAAGAGAACTCTTTAAGCTGTTTTCAAATAGGGGCCAAAGGGCCCAGATTAGATATAGTATGATACTAAGATTAAAGCTCAGACTGAAAGTGAAATATTATAGTGAAACAGATGAGTCACATTTGAAACAGTAGGTGAATCGCATTGAAAGCAAGATGAAATATGTTTTAATATAGATAAAACACTGAGGTAAAACATTGATACAAAAAAATGTCTTATCTATTGATATAAAAGTTCTAGGTTTCTTTAATATATTTGAAACATGAGAAGCACATGTAATAGATCATATATCATAGGATATCATGATAAGACGAAGGATAAGATAGAAGATGATATGATCTCTAAGATAAAATAAGATAAGACATCTTCAACAGGAGATTGCTAGGACATGTAGAAAGTTGTTATGCATCAAACAATGAGAGACTGCACTAAGACAGGTTAATGCATAAAATGGTAGGAGCTTGCACTAGAGTTTATCAAATGAAGGGAGACCATGCTAGGACATGCAGGGAGTTGTCATGCATCAAACAGAGAGAGATTGCTAGAAGGAACATAGTCACTAGGATTCTTGTTATTTTGCATCAGACAACTACAAGAAATACAGTAGAGTATGCATCAAAGTGCTAGGAAGTGGTGTCTCATGAGGGTCATCTAAAACAACCCCATCAGGCTCAACTGTAATGTCATAACATTGGTCAGAAGACTCAGAGTACACTTGCTACCTGTATTGGCATGGGGTCCCTTACCAGCCATAGTATCTGCCTCAAGAATGCCACCACAAACACAGAATCATCCACCATATCCATGCTTATTGACTTGCAGATACACTTTGCCTCCTTCCTCACTAGAACAGAAGGTGGTGAATTCAACACCAGTACACCCAGATGTATAAAAGTGAACAAATGTGATTGGACTTTTCGGCTACCATAGGCACAGATCAACACCATTGTCTGATCAGCAATGTCAAAAATCCTGTGCAAATAGGGAGAGGGTAAACTTCAAGAGGCCACCACCGAATGGGTGTGTGTTTGCCCTCGAGATGGCATGCGAATGTGGTGGCCATCCAATGCGACTGTGGCGTCAGAGTGTAAGTTCACATGTCTGAAGAGACCCAGGCTACAAAACAGTATGCTTCATTGTGGGGAGAACATGTCGTATGAGAAGGGCAGCCTCCAGGTACCAAAAGCGCCCGAAACAAAGTGCAGAAGTGAGTCCCGTTAGCCAGTAGGCGCGCTCGCCCGTCATAATCGCAGTATGTCCATGGAATCTCCTGACAGGGATGAGAGAGCTGAGGAACGCTGTGATGGACACGTGTTTGACCGGAAGGGCGGTGATTAGACGGGTGGTAGAGAGGGAAACAAAAGTCTGGGGAGGACGAACCCATTATCACGATAACCACTATGACCGCGTGGACCAGACGTATTTGCTGGGACTCCTTGTCCATTGGAGACCTCCAAATTCGACGAGAGAACAGGAGTCTGGGACATTCGCGTGGGCCAGGTCCATCCAGGGGGGGATACTAGAAGATGAGCCCCAGGGCAACCGGATTATACGTGAGCTCGACCCGTGGCATACCCAACACAAAAGCACAAGTTACTCCATAGACTTCGGACATACACCAGTGACGGACCATTAGCACATACATTCAATTCGACCACTGCTTTGAGCTAGGCAACTCCCACAAAGGACAGAACTGCCAACCACTGGTACCATTCACCTTCGATAGTCAGTGGCCCGGGTGTTTGCTAGATGGAGTTGGAACGATTGACACCCGCCTCAGGCTCAGGTTCCCGGTGGACTAGTATAAACAAATGCAAACACCTTGATCTTCCAGACGGCTACTAGCACTTGCTGTAAGGCCAAGGGCAAGTGTATCGCTCCCGCTGTCGTACATTCGCATCGCCAGCATTATGCACAAGACAGATGGGCCCTTTCTTGTCGATGTTGATGAGACGATCGTCTCACACGGTCAGACCAGTCCACTCCCTGAGCTCTTGCTGGAACTCAAGTCTATCCGAATAGAGGACTAGTCAGGCATATTATCGAACGACTGCTTCTAAGTAACTTTTACAGGCGCCCTTCTAAATCAATCATACTCATTGCTCCTCCTCGACAGTGTTTGAACAATTACTGAGCTGTACTCTGTACAGAGTCAGTACATCTTTTGGGTCTAGGCCCAATAAGGGCCTGATGCCGTGACTCTGCTGATTTGGCACAGTCTCCCCAATCTTCGCACTGCTGGCAAAACAAGCAGACGCTACAGACATCGTTAATTCAAGAGCGAGTAAGTTTTGGTGGCTGAGTCAAAGGTGCTTACAGCGGTTTGAAAAGCGATCAGTTGTCCAGCGGGGTGCGGTTAATGTTACCCTCTTCCATTCTTTCCCTTCTCATGCTGAGAACAGAAATGCTGGCGGGCTGTGGAGCAGAAAGTGGAACATGTTTCTGCCACTTTGACATAAGTGAGGGCTCAGTGCGCCCACTTGTCAGAAGCTATGATACAATGGAGCTGAACCGTGATTTATTGACGCTCATCTCGGTGGTTTGAGGGTATGGTATGGGCGCAAGGATCTGTAAGCACCCTTCCTGACTGCCTGTTCTCTCTTGGCATCATTCTGCTGCATGTCGGCAAGTGTTCAGCCCTCCCTCCTACAATACATTCGGTAAGCATCTTCGACTCATGCCAGGTCACTGTGGTGTGCTTTGGTAATCGGGATCTCATTTTCATTGGTCATTGTCCCAGCGATCTGCGAGGCCCAACTCTGACTACAGCATTGATTGTGGTGCTTCCGTTCTCGGACTCTGGAAAACGGCCGCCCTCTGGCAAGGTCCATTTCCGCACAGGTGCATACTGCATGTCTGCAAACAGAATCTTGGTGGAGCTACTGTTTTGGGCCGCATTTTCAAAATCTTCTTGTTTTCACTCGTCTGGCAAGGAACAGGCAAGGTCTCGCCCTTGGTAGCACTCCGGCCAACTGTGGTATACCCAGAAGGCTCGCAGTCCATTTAATGCACAAGTTGCCTATCCGTCCTCCCATCGTTTTTTAATTCATGTTCGCTGCGCCTCGGTGAGTAGTATCCCTGCGTCCAACCTCAAATTACCGACAACGCTCGTGTAGACCCATGCAGCAACACCTCTTGTTGGCACATCCAGGGGGCTATTACCATCATCCCTACGTCGTACACGACGCTCATGTGGGCCCGGAGGTCCTACTTTTTCCCTTTCCGAGCTCATTTCCATATGCTATAGCCAGAATTGCCCCCTGTACACCCCCTGAATCACACGCTAGCACAGTATTTTCCTCCTCAGTATGATCACCGCTTTTTTTTCATCCGAGACTGCTAAGGTAATGTTGCAGAGCTTCTCCGACAATTAGAGGCCGCGTTCACCAATGTGCATGGCTCGACGGCGCTCTACCCTGTGGCAAATGTTTCGACACATTCGACGCATTGGTCACGCACTTGAGTGATGCTCACGACGTGCAAGGCCCCTCGCACCGAAAGCTGGTGTGTCGCTGGTGGTCGCGCCATGGACCCTGTAACAACGAGTATCGACGACATGCGTTCCGTCGCCACATCGCGACTCACCTCCGCCTCTCATTTCGCTGTCATAGCTGCGACAAATCTTTCTCTCGCATCGATTCCCTGCGAGCGCACATGAAGAAGAAGCACCCAGAAGGGCCGCCCCCGTTCGTTTGAGAGTGCTAATAGCTGGTACCCCAAGTACGTTGTTTTCCGTCCCGTTTCATCATTCCGCTCCTAACTCGGTATTTCCAGGGGAGATTGCTGGCGCATTGGCGGACATCGCATGCGTTGTTGTACTAGCACTTCCATTCATGTGCGTTACCGCGTGTCGCGAGTAATTTGAGAACATTATGATCGCATGGATTTGCCATGTGAATTGAGCTCGGCACGGTTGTCGTCTATGTTCCCCGCCAAGCAAATGGATGAGCTGGTTGGGGAATGGTGTCGAAAAAGAATGCAGTAACCATCTACCCCCATCGAGGATGCGACACAAGCCATGGAGGAGACGATGGACCACCCTTCGTCCGCCTCGTCAACGTGCCTTACATGCCAACCAACGAGGATCATTAGCTCTGGGGCTGAATGGCCGAGGAGTTATTTTGCGGAGATAAAACGAATTTACTCCAAAGGACCTCAGCTCAGCCATTCATTCAGATAATATTATCGGCTGTCGTGATTGGCTGCGCTTGGTCGAAATGAAGCGCTGTCCCATGTTCGGATCACGAGTCTGCTCGTATGTGCACCGGCAACGATCACTATCAATGCCGGTGTGCGCCACAGACCTCGGGTCAACTTGTATGAGTGCCTCGTGCGCGCACTGTCTATTTCATGCAAGTTGACCATGCGAAGGTATTTGCGAAAAAATACGTGCCCACTCGACATCATTGCATCTGCTCGACCTCTTACTAGAACCGAACAAAAAGAGTACCGTTTGAACTGCAGAATTGTTCCCGCATAGACCTGGTAGTTGTGAATGAGTAATGGTAAAACGTAATGCGTCGCCAGGCCGATGACCGTTGGCAAGTTTTGAATGTGAGACCATCATTGCATCCTGCCAGTGGGACGCCAAGAGTACACGCGGCTGGTATGATGGGAAACGCAAACAAGTGTCCTCCGGAAATGGATAAGGGTCCGCGGCGGTCGCTGAGGCACAGGCGGGCAGTGCCTGATCGAGAGGCTGCACTTCATGATGCCAGTCTGCAGGGTTTCGAGTGTCTCACCGGGTCGAGAAGATACGTCTAAAAGTTCCCAGAATATTGGAACACTTGACACAATAAGTCAAGTGCCCAACTGAAACAGTCTTACGGTGTTGTCCCCTGCAGTATCATCGGGATATCGGTAGGACATGTGGCCCCGAGGCCCACTTCGTTCGGATGTAGAAGTTACCTACCTCAATAAGGACATCCGGACCTTGCATTAATACAGGCACCTAGGTCACCGAGGAGCATGACCACTGACCACTCTTCACAGACAGAGATCTCCATTCGTCGCGATCGTCCATTGCTCGGTAGCATCATTCCTTTGAAGGAAGTCACATGTGCACAGGAAACAATGAAGATTAGATCGTGGACATCGAACTATGGAACCCGGGCTTGCGAGCAGAGCGTGCAATGTCCGCCAGGGCTGAAGTTTGAAGATCGGACGTTTGTCTGTCGGCAATCATGCAAACCAACAGCCTGCAATCAACAGCGAGGGCGTGTTGCAGCCCCTTTTTGAAATGGTCTACGGGAACACCAATCCGGAAGACTGTTTGATGCTGCAAGTCTTGTGATAGAAACTCGTCGAACCGCTCGCACGCACGACATGAGCGTGCAAACTCGTTGGTGACAGCTAAAGGAGGCCGCCGGATCCTCTCTGCGGTCAGTAGGACCGACTCACCAACACGTTGAACCTTTGAGCATGAGCACTTGACGGGCACCTCCTCGGCCACATCAAGAATAGTAATACGACACCACAGTCACGCCATTCACACAGCCACAATATTGCGATGCCAGCTCCCTGGTTCCTCACACACTCCATGCAAGTCGCTGCCTCACTGGCGCGCGACATCGGCGCTCGCCTTCGCAGTGACCTCGTTTCCAGTCCATTACCGTCACAGGCATGTAATTGGACCAGAAATGTCGGTACTAAATGTGGGGCCCAGATCATGCGGGTGGGTGTCCGCGTTGCAGTACAGCATGGTATAGAAGCGCCAAGAATAAACGGAAAGACTTGCTGAACGAGGAAAACCATCGTGTTCGCGGGAAGCATTTACAAATATTATTCATGAAGCGTTTCCCGAATTGCGTCATACCACAGTGTGATGTCACCGCTCTCTAGCGGGCCGGTTTGTCTCCAACTCAGCCCCATCTCGTTCCCTCGCTTCGCGTCTCGCCCAGCATGCTCACGAGCACGGCCTGCCTGTCTGTTACCGGGCCCGTGCTCGATCGTGCCCTCACCCACTCGTTGTCGCCGTCACCCCACCCCGTCTCACCCAACGTGCTCATGAGTGCGACCTGGGAGCAGACGCACCGTCTGCTGGCGAGCCCGTGCTCGTGCGCGCGCACTGTGCCCCCACTCTCCAAGCTTGCTCGTCTTGCCGTTGCCTCGCCATGTCGCGCTGCCCTCGGCCCGTTTCGTCCCCACCCCACGGGCCTTACTACCCTTGTACCATCCTGCCTAGCATGCTCATGCGCGCGCCCCTCACGGTGTAACTCCTCTTGCTGTCGCCGTCGACGCGCTGTGCGATCACCTCATCTCAACCTCCCCCGTCCTACCCTCGCACCTATTGCCTCGCCATTCCCTCCAACGCACACCCGCCCAGCGAGTCCATGAGCACGCTCTGCGAGCAGATACGTTGTCTGCTAGCGGACTGTGCGCGTCGCACCTGTCTCACCCTTCGAGCTGTCGCCGTGTAGCGCCCTCAGAGCGCCATGACCCGCGGGTTCACCCGTGCCGTTCTGTAGATACCCTTGACTCGGTCCCGAACGATCCCTTTCGGTCAGTTGAAGATCATGTATCTTCCATTCTCCAAGTCTTTCTCAAGCGTGGACCACGGGAGGCGTCCTTTGGATAACTTTAACCTAATGTCACCTGTATGCATAAAGTTGGTCACCCAACCATAAGTATATTTCATGTCACGGGACCGCTTACAGGTTTGATGTTATCAATCCTGCGACTCTTCCGTGGATCACTATTTGACGTAGAACGAATCATCGAGATCAAGGATTCAATCTGTTTGGCGTGCCTGTGATAGCGATCATCAAGGTCAAGCTAAGCATGGCTGCGGGAAAAAAAGAGAACCAGATCTTGGAATCTTCGTCGGACGACCGGGGCGAACGAAGTCGAAAGGTCGTAGGACGTATGTGCTTGCATCAAGTTCGCATCTCCGACGCGTTTCAAGTTGGTCAATGAAACATTTCCCACATCTGGAGGTAAAAGTGAAAGAACGAAATCAGGTGTAACACGAAGCCCTTCTGAGAACCAGGTCAACCTGCAAGGAATGGATGGATTGATAGCGAAAGGTGGAAAAGATGGGTACTAATGCCATGTGATGTAGACGTAGCTCGGACATGAGCTGGCGTTCCTTGAGCACGAGAGGCGTTTGGAGGAACGGAATGTAGACCAATATAATTTCTACAGAGTTGATGTAACTGGTATCTTGCACTGTTACACTGGAAACAGAGAATAAATACATCGACCAGGCAGACGTGGAAGGTGTTATGGTTCCTTCTTGAAAAGTATGAGTAATCAAACGGAAAGTCATAGCTTGCAAACGCTCACGCCAAAACCCGAACCCAGTGGTCGTTCGGTACCATGGCAGGAGAATGTGCCAGCCCCGAGATAATTACAGGCGTTGGAATCGTTAGGTATGGCTGAGGACCATCATTGTCAAGTGCCCACGAAGCGACGTTTGACATCATGCTACTATGGCTTCCCGCAGAAGTGAAAGTAGGAAGAGCCTGACAAGAGGAATACTGGATATGACAGGTCTTCTGTACCTGGTTCATGCGATAAAGATGAGGCGGTGGCCCCCGCGGCAATGCAAGGGCTCACCATGATCCCTTGGCATATCTCTGTCACCATGCGATACGCCCTTTAACCATCCAGCGGCAATTAACTTCCATATGCGATCTCATGCATCTGGGTGTAAACTTGAGGATCATCGGTCTTGACAGCGGGCCCGGAGGCTGCCGATCCATCATCTCGATTACCACGTGTGAGCCACTCTGTACTATTCGCTGTCCCTCTGGATCTCGACTCTCCTTGAACGCAGATAAGTACAAGCCCCACTGTTTTGGATCCGCAACTCACTTGTCTAGTCGGATCTAACTTGTTGAGCTTGAAGACAACGTCCGGCTCAACGACCAGCCCTTCTTCCTTGTGGGGTATCGCCTCCAGAAACCAAACCCATCCGTCGCCCGGGGAGGTGCGTAGAAAGTTCGAAAGATCTTGTCGGACAGTTCTTCATAGGCCGTGACAGCGAAGACCAAGTTTTCAAGTGTAAACAAGCATAAACACTAGAGTTGAACGAAACAAACGACTATCCTTTTGAATGCGCACCGCGCGTCGAACAACATGGCCTCCCCTCCTCTCCAGAGTGCATACCTCACCCCAACCGAGTGGGATGGAACTCGTCTGATAACAGGGGACAATGACGTTTGAGCCCGGTGTAGTCTTTCTTTCTCTTTGACCGCCAGGATAAAATTTCTCCGAATTTTTGAAAATGCGCACTGCATTCGAGCGTCCGACGGGATGCGCCATGCCGGTCAGTGGGGGACGGGTGGTGCCCATCAGTGACGCAAAGAAGGGGACCAGGCCCGGCACAGCAGTATCCCTCCTACTCACTCTTTGCAAGCGAACCTGTTCCAGACGGTGTCACCAATTCCAGGCAGAGGTCCGTTGTAGTTAGCCCCTCATGTTGTGGAACTTTGCAACACAGACAAGGCGGTGTTGTTATAGTGTGTTCGTTGCGAGCGCCGGGGCTTTCCGTCAGCATCTGGGCGGTAGGTGCATACATAGGCATGCAGAGCTCAGCGCTCAAATTTCTTAGCTTACACACAGGATCACACCGTAATAGTGAGGCGATGACATCCTATGACCCATTAATTGGCGAGTTTAGACGGCCCTCTTGTTCTTGTCGCCTCCGTCCCCCTTCCCTCTCCCAACCTGACAGGTGCTGCCCTTAGAGGCCTTTGCATACGCGTCGCCTCTGGTTCCGGCGTTCGACGAATGTTTCTGCTGTGGCCGTTCTGAACCTCGACCGGTTCCCTGGTATCTGCATAGGGGGGCAGTTCCTCTCGCGAGGTCCACCTTCACCCAACACATCAGCCAGTGAATTGCGCCCCCCGTCACCGGCTGTAGATTCTGGAAGTGGGTTAAGCAACGCGGTGCCGCCATGTGTGAGAACCTACCCTCTCCACACCGAACGAATCGCAACTGATGTTCGTCACGAAAAAGTGCAGTGTAAAGTGTGTCCGCATCCTCTGCACTCAGGCCGGATGTACCTTTATCTCTGTCTCGAACGACCCTATGTGGCTAATTGACAAACATGTACCCTTTCTTCTTCAAGTCCCTATCTAGCGTCGACCATGGCAGATGGTCCTTGGGTGACCTGAGCCCTATTTCGCCTGTATACATGGGCGTTGGCCAACCAAACGCATATATTGTGTGATGAAGTCACTTACGGAGCATGTCTACAAGTTTCTGCTTGATTTTCTCGATCTTGCGGCTCTTTTGCGGGTCACTGTTTGACGAAGAACGAAAAACAGACGTCCAAGGTTCGATCTGTCTAGCATGTTTGCAATAGCGACAGTCAAAATCGGGAGGTCGAATGCAACTTGGACGAAGAGAATCCAGTGATGGTAATCGGGTTCGCATCTCTAGAAGCAATTTGCGCGTTGAACGATAAGAGTGAAAGAACGAACTCGGACGAAACACGAAGCCCCTCCAAGGTCGCTCGCGAGATCAACCTGAAGGAATAGATTGATGATGGCTGGTGGACAATAGGTGAAGAGCAGTACCACTCGACGCAGGCGCATGGCGATCCTCAGGTGCAAGTAAAGCATTCGGAAGGGCCCAATGCAGATCCACTTCGTTCGATATAATTTCCGCAGAATGACTTCCCTCGGCTCTTTGCTCCGGTGTTTGAAATGAATCGAACGG